>JAPEIX020099522.1:0-10261 GCA_026122405.2 Zoanthus sansibaricus
TTTTATACATCACACACCCTTCAACCTATACACTGTTGGAAAGGTTATGAAATTCTTTAAATAATGGTATAAATTGTAATCTTAACTATCATTTCTTACCTCTCTTGTAGGGGATTCCTTCAAGGTTTAGCACAGCCTAGAATAAAATTAAAGAAATTAACTTCTGAAAATCTCCTACTAGTCTATGTTGTATTGTGGCTAGAACAATGATCAAAGAAGAAATCTTGTAAATAAATGAACAAACCAAACTGATCACCCAACAAAATAAAACCTGATTGAAATTCAAAGATGGCCACACAAAGGGCTTATATTAGCTTTTAAATTTCAATGAAGCAGTTGGTAAGATCTCTACTTAAATATTTGGAGACAAGCATCGCTTCCATGGCGATGCAGGTCAACTTGTCTTGAAAAGAATTTAGCTTTGTAGCTTACATTGATAAGTGGACATTGTAAAATTTTAATTTACTTAAAATTTATATTACTTTCACTTATTTTATTTCTTGAAAATATTACAATACACATTTAAAAAAATATTAAGGTGATGTAGCTTACTAAATATGTACTACATTATGATAACATGCAGAAATCATTCACTGTAGCGAAGGACTCCACTCTAAAAAGTCATTTAAATTTTTTTTTCACTACAGCATAAATTTAAACTTATCCATTTATTTGTAAAACGGTTTCTGTAGAAACACTATGCAACATTCAATTTAAGAAATCATAATTTTCTTTAAAAAAAAAAAGACAAAAAACTAAAAACTCAATCAGAGCTGCTCTACATTAAATTGAAAGATTCTTTTAAAAGCTAAGAAAATATTGGTAAACTAACTGCAAGCTAACTTTAAATAATAAAAACATTGACTCATTCAGGAACAAAAGAGCCAGCAATCAAAATATATCCTGTCAATGTTAAATAATGTTCAACAATTTGAAAACAACTGCTAGAATATGCCATTTTTCTAATGCAAATGTTTGCCAGTTTCATGCCTCTGGGGGTAAAATGGGATTGCTTGGTCACATCTTGTCCTATGAATTCACCACATTTGCAGTTATTTTCCATCACAAAGGACTGTCCAGAGCAAACAAAAACTTGCATTAGAAAAATGGTGTACTGAAGCAGGATGTTGGCTTGGTTGGAGCAGTTGACAAGAATTCTGTTTCCAACTAAAAGTTCCCCAGCTCAATTCTTGGTACCATTGAGATTTGAAGATTAATTTTTGTGCAAAACCATCTTTTCTGCCAATGCTTAAAGTTCTAACCTTTCCATCCTTCCAAGGTAGGTAAATGAGTACGTAACCTATGAAGGATTAGTGTCCCATCAGTGGGAGTCAGATTCTCATCCACTTAACACTACAGATAAGTGCCAGCTTCATGGACCATTTAGCTTGTAAACGATTTACCTGTATGTAGTCTTAATTTGATTTACATGTCAATTGGTAATAAAGTTTACATGTGTGTGTGCTTCTAAAGGTGAAGTTTAGATTAGTTAACTAAAGTATATGACAGTACTAGTGTTCTCTGGAAACAGGGAACTATTGCAAAAAGTTTAGCTTCAACAGTCTTTGTATAATGGGGAAACAATGAAACTGGCCCTACCAACCTTGGTAACCGGTGGATCATCGCCTTCAACCTTTTTTCTCCACACTTCATATTCAGTACTCTTCTTAACTCGCGACCAATTATCTTTTCCCTGACTTTCTATTGATAGCAGTTTTTCAATGTCTTCTTCACGGATAGGGTTGGGTGGTACATATGGCTGTGGTTCATGCTGCAATACGCTGCCATAACTCACAGACAATGAACTGACTGACACTGTAAGACCAGAAAAACAAAATCCAAATATGGTTTTGGTTAATTGCCATTCAATTGCACAATCTCTAGTAGAAATTGTTTTTATTGACATAAATTTCTTTTAGGTGCAGCCTGTAATAGTACTGCAGGTAATACATTTTATGTGTAGTCTACATGGTTCCATAACATTGTTTTAAGTGACTTTGTGATACAGTCTGTGTGTCATAACCCAATAGTGACGTCATGATCAATAACCACATGTGTTCCTGTGGATTAGTGGCAGAGTATTCAACTACTTTACACAATGTCATGGATTCAGTTTTCATCTAGAGCTTAGATTTTATTCCGAGTTACTTGTCTCTTCATGAATTTATATAATTTATTTAAACATACTTTAACAAATTAACAACATTAATTCATTGTTAAATTCTAAAATAATAAATGGTGCTTTCTGCAAGAGAGAATAAAAACGTCTACTTATATAGATTATTTTATCTTAACTAAAGTAAATATCTATTACTTTGGCACAAGCCAAAGTAGAAATACTAACTTTAACTGTTTCATCGAAATTCTCTAAAAATTTAAGGGACATCATAATAATTATATAAAGTACTGTTAAATGTTCAAGGACTTGAGTCTACAACAGAGTGCTTTAAATTCTAAATGATGCAAAACGTTGTATTTCATTAGTCATATACAGCCGTAAATTGAAGTACGCAAACAAGTTACTGTGATACAAAGTTAAACAGTTTGAATCATAACGAATACAAGTTTTTATTATTTTAATATTCGTGAAACACGTTACTAAAACATATTCAAAGTTTGTTTTTAAAATAACAAGTTAAAGAGGCAAGCTTCGTTTCAAAAAATTAAAAACGTGTTAAAATTAAACACTGAAAGCGAACTTTTGCATTCAGTTGTTTATGGTCGTGGCTTTGAGAATGATCGGTTTTTCCATGCATGCAGTCGACCTACAACATGGAGAACAAGGCTTGTTTTACTTAAAAAATTAACAGAACATTATTTTGCTTAGATAAATTCAATAGTGTCGAGTTTCTTTAGATGGTCATTTAAAGTCCAATAATAGCTACTCAATAAGACCTGTTCGCTAACATAAAATTGAATAGAAACGAACAAAGACCGGTAGGCACACTACAGCAAAAGGCGGCAACAAAATACACGCAAATAAAATGGAACCTACCCCATCCACCTTCAGCCATTAGTGAAATTTAGCTTAACAACTTTTATGATTCCACTATCGCAAGGTAAATGCTTTCTTCTTGAAAATTTCGGAAAACAGAACAGATTTTACAGAGTAAACACGCCTCTGATAACCTCAACAAGCGCCATTTTATAAACCAACTAGAACCCAGGTTTCGTTCAAGACGGCAATAAAGCGAACACGCAGGGCAAACAGCCAGATTTTAACAAATTTTAGCTGCAACAAATAAATTTGTTCTTTTGACAAATTTAACAAATAAATATAAGCAAAAATGGCAAATCAAAAACTTTCAAAACTGTTGTCAACTGAATCTGTAATACTAATAAACTAGACATTCAATGAACTATTTCCTATCTGACCGCATGACTATAAGTCATAGATGAGCTGATGAGCTCATCAATAATATATAGATTGAAGAATAGTCGATAACATTCTCAAATATTCCTTCCTTTAACTTTAAATTTTCCATTATTGCTTTTAGAACAAATGCAATATCTTTCCCTTGGTTTTCAAAATTTACTTGTATTCAAATTGTATAGAATAAAGAATGGGGCTTTGTTAAACACGGTTATAATAAATTATCTAGATTATTCATCCACTATTGACGTCGATTAAAATTTTATTAAAGTCGAAAAGAAATGATCAAATGCTGTTAAAAACAGTTTTTGTTGAACTCTCCTTTTAACAATTTTCATTTGTATTCTAATTACCATCTCAGCTGAGTTTCAAAAATCTTGTATCATTCTAAACGCCATTTTGGCATTTATCAATTTTGAGAAAAG
Source organism: Zoanthus sansibaricus (assembly GCA_026122405.2). NCBI lineage: Eukaryota > Metazoa > Cnidaria > Anthozoa > Zoantharia > Zoanthidae > Zoanthus > Zoanthus sansibaricus. The sequence continues at coordinate 3,799 of JAPEIX020099522.1, forward strand.
CTCATATCTGGGTTGTCTCGTGGTCAAAAAACAGTGGAAGAATGCTTTTAAACAAAAGCCACGTGCAGTTAAATAAGATGAACAGAAGAAAATCTAAAAGTAAAACTGATCATTATCATAAAGTAAAATGAAAGAATGTTTACATAGACTAAATAATCAGTTTCCATTTGTTATTTTCATTGAAATGGAACGGTGCAACCTTAGCAAACGTTGACTTTCAAAGTTCTATATTATAGCACTTCCTATCTTGAAACAAAAATACCTTTAGGACTTAAATATGTGGGCTTGGCAAGTCACGCAACTTAACTTATTAAAATTGATTCAGATCAAATAATTTGCATCTGCTTGTTCTAGCATGAAGAAACAAAATGGCAAATGTTAACTGCTAAACTAGTTTTCAAGTTTATTAATATTTATTCATTTAAATGTTGTTCAGCAAGGCTAGTTAATTTGTACTTTATAGAAACCACCTTTCTTATGTTATGCCTTCACTCAAATTGACTAAAGCGACTTTTTAAAAGGAAGTGCTTAAGAACTATCAAATTCACACCAAAGTTTATCTGAGGTCGACGAAGATTGTGTTCAAAGCTCATCAACTCAAGATAAAAACATCTATAACTAAAAAACAGCTGGAAAGTATTAATATAATTTATTATTATAATTATTGATTGACACAAATAACAAATGCTGTCATCGAGTTTTGGAGGAATCAGTTGGGTACCATAAGAGTTAGTCATCGCGTTTTGTGTTAATTTCTGTTTCATCGAGATCACGAATGAGCAACATGGCGTACCTGCTTCGACAAGTTTGTACCGTACCTTCAAGTGACAATGAAACTTGGTTTGCTGTTTGCAAAAGAAAACAAAACTTCTACAAGCATTACTAACAAGCTAAATCATTATGTAGAACTCGACGTGAAACTAATGACACATTGTTCTGATTCGGGGGAGTTAATAGACCTTACGATTAGATTTTAAAATCAGCAACTGTGCACTTTGTAAATCAATATACAGCACCTATGGCAATGTACACTTAGCGACGACTCCGCATTCAAGTGAAAAACTCTTGAAAAAATGTGCAAAGTTCACAAAAAACTTGCCCTAGCTAAATAACGCGGAGTCGCATTGAAAAGCAGTATTTAAAAAAATAGTGTAGTATCATATTTGCTTACCAGGTCTTTTGGACCTATCAGTGTCTACCGCCATTTGCGCCTAAACGCTTCAGTCTTGACTCTGGACGTTGTAGAACTTCTCAGCAATGGGGTGTGTTGCACAATGTTGAGCTCACTCAGATGGTAATAAATATTCAGAACAGTGCAAAGATCGAGGAAAATAGACAACGAAACCGACCACTTGGTTGCTATAGGTACGCCTATGATTTGCTGACGCTTCGCCTCGGGGTTTCAAAATGTGCCAATCATGATAACAATGATAAAAAAAAAAGCTATTGTTCTATAATTTGAATAGGCTACGTAATTAAAATGGGTGCTAGACACTTTTGTTTAGCATACTACAGAAGGAGATAAAACACTATTTATAATACACAAAGCAAAAATATATTGGCCCGATTGGACTCTTGCGATAACCGGCAATGCTGTTGACACCAAGTGACCAAGTAGTTTAATTTGAGGCTCTAAAACATTGCAAGATAAGAAAAGAAATGTCATAAATGAATGCCTCGTCGGTATTTCTACAGAAACAGTTTTAAAAAGGATAACTTTTATACCTTTGAAAGAAAAATTAAGATTGAAGTTTTAACTGACGTTTCGGACTGGAGTCGTTTCGGCATTCACTCCGACGAAGGACTCGAGTACGACTTTTCAAAATTCATTTTTTTTCGATGTAAAACTTATCCATTTGTAAAACTGTTTCTGTAAAAACACTGACGCAACATTCCATTTATGACATTTATTTTTTTATCTTGCAACGTTTTACAGCCTCAAATTTAACAACTTGGGCTTGGTGTCAACATCATCGACATATCACAAGAGTCCGCCAATACTGTCAAGATAAGAAAATATGATATTTGAGTAAATTGTATTATTGCTGCTATAATATATACTCAAAACAAATACGATTTTATAGAATGTAAAAGTTAGGTCATCGTCATCGATACAAAAAAGGTTAGTCTTTTCCAGTTTCTCAGAATCTAATTTTACTTTAAAACTACATTTTTAGGAAGCCAAATTAGCTCCATTGATTATGATCACGGCTCTCCAGCTTTGGGGTTCAAGTACTTCGTGCTACGGATCACTTGTTAAAACTTTAACCAATACCAGTTCGAGTACGAAGGCTGTCATGTTAAAAGAGTCTCAGCAATTTTTATGTATATTAACACATTCTATACAAGTTCTGGATGAAGTCTTCACGCTCAACAAGCTCCGGTCAAACGGTCCCGAAATTTCACCGAACATTTGTCGGACCAAATATAATATGGAAATGTGAGCCAATTTTGATTTCATTCAACAACTTCGGACCAGTTTCATTAATATTCAATGTATCAGTCAACATAAACCTCTCCAATGCGTGTACCTTAGTGCCAACCGTTTTTCTATGAAACAGGAAAACGAAATTCGAAATTCCATTTTTGTTTTCCGTTTTCCTACAGTTTCGGAAAACGAAATTTGAACTTTTATTTTTGTTTTCCGTTTTCAATTCATTTTGATATTGAAAAACGAAATTAAAACATTAAACTGTTGAATTTACGTTTTTGCTTCTTTTTCTTAGCATTTCCGTTCGTTTCCAACAGGAAGAAAGTCTGCATTCCAAGTCACGTTTATAGCTATGTTTTCGCGTGAATAATCTTTTTAAAAAGAAAATGGCGGCATTAGACTTTATCGAGGCCCAACTAGGGAAGGGTTTTTCATATCCCATATCCCAGTAATTCTGGAGCCAAATATCCCATATCCGGTAAATTGTGGGCTAAATATCCCGGAACTAATAAAATCGACCGATCGTAGTCGTTAATAGCCAAAAATTGATGTGAAGCTTTGTTTCTGATCTGAAAAGAGAAGCAGCACTGTAATATTCATCCTCATCAACTGCTACAAAATCATCTTCGATCAGGATATTTGTGACCTTCTTTAGTTTGCCGGTGGTCAAAGTGTTCGTTAAGTCATCGTGCGGAACAAGAGTGCCAAAGATAATCCTAGAACGCTATCAATTAACTGTTACACCTGCAAATCCTAGTGATCCTAAACCTGTAGATTTCTCAAATCTTTCCCCCTTATAAGAAAAATATCCAAGGCCTCCAAACAGGACCTTTCTTAGTTAGTAAGCCACTCTACCAGCCAACAAGTCTACCAGAAGCGCCTGTTTATCTTGGCAGATGTAGCGATGCTATAAACTCATATGTAAGAAAATCTTACAGCTACCATCTTCGCGCAGTATACCTTAACTCCATACAACTTCATTAATGTAGAGCTTCATTGTCAAATTGAGGCCACCGGTATACTGAGGGAGGTCACAAATATCCTGATCGAATATGATTTTGTATCAGTTGATGAGGATGAGGATGAATATTACAGTGCTGTGAGTTGACCGCATGGATCATGGGGACCAAAGGACAGCACAGGAATGTCAGGAGGCAGCAGAGAGAAGTGAGCAGGAGTTAACAGACATGCTAGAGGACGATAAAAGAACACATGTGCAAGAGCAGAGCATAGTTGCGACAATGTCAAGAAGGTCTGGTCGCAAGATTCGACTTTCAGTTCCTGATCGGTCTTTATTTGCTTTCTACGATTAAGAGGGATCATTTGTGGTCCATCTCCGTTTCGTGGTGCTGAGGAGATATGAAACTTGTTACATTTCATTCTTTAAAATAGTGTAATGCAACTCTAACATCAATTTTTTGCTATTTACGACTGCAATCGGTCGATTTTATTATTTCAGGGATATTTATTTTAGCCAACATATTACTGGGATGTGGGATGTTTGGCTCCAGGATTACTGGAATATGGGAATGGAGAACCCCCTAATAGGGCCTCAATAAATTCTAATGCTGCCGTTTTGTTTTAAAACAATTATTCGCGCCGCAGCATAGCTATAAACGTGACAGGAAATGCAAACTTTCTTCCGGTTGGAAACGAACGGAAAAGCCAAGAAAAAGAAGCAAAACCGTAAATCCAGCAGTTTGGAATTTTAAATTTCGTTTTCCTGTTTCATAGAAAAACAGTTGGCATTAAGGTACACGCATTGTATTGGTTATTCTTTTTTATTTAGGTTTTAAAACTGTGTGAGCCCAATTCGGTTAATTTATATTGATCCAACGTATAACCGGCGGAATTGTTGTCTCGTGGTTTTTCATGTATAAGTTCCATAAAATAAAGCTAAAAGACTCATTAAAGCACAGTGTCTTCATCTACATACGTCGTTAAAGCGACGGTGTTAAACCTTGATGAATAATTCCGGTAACAAGTTAGCGTTCCACCATTAAACATACCTCGCTTTTGTGGTAAATAACAGGGAGCGAACTGATTTTGTTGCAAATGATATTTGAAACCCAGCCAGGAAACCTGTTTTAAGACAAACTATTTTTTAAAAATTTCTTGGGGGAGCAACGGAGCATGTTCGCACCCCCCTTCCCTTCCTTCCCCCTAGAGAACTTGCACATTCAGTGCTCGGTAGTGTCGCCCCCTCGTTTTTCAAGATTTGCTAGGCTACGTCCTGCCGTATTGCAGAAAATAGCCAAAAGTTGTTTGCTTCTCTCCATTTAGGGTTTCGTTAACTTTTTTGACCTCAATCAGAGCAACCATGGTGAATGAGACTGATCTAATGTTAAATCGATTGGATGCTAATAACTTAATAGGGACTTTAGAAACCTTAAGCAATGAGGACGGCGACGCCGACGTCGACGGGAAAGAACAATAGTAAATACAATAACTGCACAATGGAATCCACCAAGCTCCTGCACGGAGTTGTCGCTAAATTACGACGTGAAAAGACTTTTTTAGAGTTATCAGGACTACAAGAACGTAACAGTAAAAATTTTCTCTGTATTTGTTTAGCTTCACGCAGAAACATTAAATCCTTTTTCTATTCACAAAGCGTAAAGCAAGGAAACAAAACCCTAATGAGCAGCACGAAGAAATAAAGTGTAAACCAGAAAGGTGGTTTCTCGGAGCCGTCGTCGTTCACGTCCCCGTTTTCGTTGCTTAAGGTCCCTTTAAGAACTGAGGACGGGAGAAAAGACGACGGCAGTTGTAAAAAATATTATTTCTCGTTTGGTTTTTTCATGTTAGATCATCGATAATTTTTCTCTCTCAATTTTGAACAAAATTCAAGAACCGAAAAAGCTAAAGGTAGACAAAGATTGTCAAACTTTGTTGCTTGATCCTCACGTTGTCGGCAGAACCTCAAAAGTGAACTTTTCGCGGCGTATTAGTAAAGACGACGGTAAGCAGGTTGTCAGCTCACCACATTCCAGCGAGCAACTTTTGTATTCAATAATCAAGCCTATTGTTCTTTGCCTTTCCCGTCTCCCGTTGCAGTCCTCGGATCTTAAAGTCAGTAGTGTAGGCGTGGAATGCTTCTCACGGCTGAACTTTGATCGTTCGACAGCTTCCCTCATTTTTGTTCTTCTATTATTATACTTCCCCAGAGAGAAATAAATAAGAGTAAATCCTCTATAAATTGGTCTTATTCTTCATCCTTAGGGTAATCTCTTAGGGTACACAGTTCTTTAGCGGATGTTATGCGCTCGTTCCGTGGATGCTGTCGTGGAACAGACGTGCAGGAACAGTCGAGTTCGTTGAAAAAACTTATGAAAGAATTTTGATCTACATTTCCTGCCAATTCATCTCAGGTCATTTTGTGAAAAGTCCCGGCAGGCAATGTACAACCACGAGTAACACCCGCGGAAAAGCTGGGTACTATGTCTAAAAATCGTTTGAGAGGGAATACCTTCGGAAAAAGACCTACATCGGAGATTTACTCTTTTACCCTTCATCCACTCTTAGAGCCTGTTCACATGAGACGAGATATCTTGGGGGGTAGGGATATCTCGGCGGGGTAGGGATGAAACTGTTCCTAGTTCACATGAGAAAACCTGACCCCAAGATGTCTCGGTTAATTGTCTCGTTCTGATAGGACCGCATGCGCACGATCCACAGTCCCTAACCCCTGAGATATCTCGGGGGTTAACCGTTCACATGGACCAAGACAAGCTATCCCTACTTTTCAAATCGAGATATCTCGCACCCCCGATTAGGGCCTGTTCACATGAGACAAGATATCTCAGGGGGTAGGGATATCTCGGTCCTACCAGTTATTTCGGGCCGAGCCAAGTTTCTCTACATTTACTTTATGTTCCAGCCATTCCATTCATATGAAGCCGAGACAACTCGGGGGTGCGAGATATCTCGGTCTAGAAGGTAGGGATAGCCCTATGGGTAAAGTTGTCTCGGTCCATGTGAACGGTTCACCTCGAGATATCTCCCCTCATGTGAACAGGTCCTAATCTGGGG
>JAPEIX020099546.1:0-10261 GCA_026122405.2 Zoanthus sansibaricus
GCCAAGGGCTTAAAAATTGTTTTCTCTTATTTCATTCTATATATACACACCGAACGCATTTAATATACTTTCATGCCTTTTCCCAGAATGTTAACTTTTAACATAGTGCCTAACAATGAAATCTGTTATCTTTTTTGTATTCGTACATATTTGTTTCATGAACTCTACACACTTTTTAATTTTGCCATATAAAAGTTATATTTTTGCAATAAAAAAATTTTTGCAATACAAAGTTTCAAATAACAGTAATAACTTTATTTAGGTGTAAAGACTTATTTAGTTGGCCAAAGGCCTTCTGGTTGGGGACACCATCCTTACCAGGTGGATGGAGACTTTTTACATGACAGACATACACACATAAACACAGAAATCTCCGAGGGCCTACGATTTAACGTCCTTATCGAAAAAGACGCGAAAGTTTATCCATCTGCAAATGTTAGAACAAAGGCAGCACTTTGTCCTAAATTATTTTAAGACCCTGAGTGTTAGCCGGGAATCGGACCCAAGCCTCCCACATGATAGACTGGCACCTTACCAATTAGGCTAACCAGGCAGGAGTTCTAAATCCAGACCGTCGATGGTATACCTTGAGAAACATGGCGATTGAGCGACTACTGCTTTCCCGAGGTTAAGGTTAATAAGCATTTTATTAAATACCAGTTATCCAAGAAGAACAAAAAGTAGCTTTTAAAAAAGTTTTTATTATTCAAACTTGTGTTTTGTGAACCTTTTAAATCACACTAAATTACAATTAACTTCCGTTTTTCTTATTTACTGGTCCATAACATGTTGTTGTTTGCTGAGCGCTTAATTGTCAGGAAACAGCAAAACGTGTTCACGTGCACGTGATTTACTAGCGTTTAATAAGGGTACGAGAGTGTTGTTATATAAAAAAGTATTGTATTTATGATGGCTTAGGCTGTACTCCTTATTTCAGGGTAGTGTTAGGTTTGAAGCATCGCGTGGTTTGTACAGACTCAGTCTCATCAAGGAGAATTCATGTTTGACTGAACTGATGAACGCCTTGTTAGATTTCCTGCCGCTGGCTCAATCGTTACGGATGAGGGAACGAGCAGACAGACCCAACGAGCCATGTGCTAGGGAGTATTTCTCCATTTTGTGCCGTTTAGTTGACGGCCTGCCCACCAAGGTTGGAGAGGAAGAGGTACAGAAGGTTTTGTATTGAATAATATTAATACCCTATAAACCATAAATTGTCAGACATTTTGGCTTCTATGGCTAATTCTGTATCGTTCCTTCAACTTTTAAACCAAATGCTTTGAATGTTAAAAGGAACCTGAACTCATAAATCATGTTTTTGATATATAAAACCACAGTTTTTTGAGGTTTCAAAAAGTTAATGGGCTTTCGCGGTCCGTGTACTTAGATTTAAATAAAAAATATGCTAGCTCGTGACTAAAGAAGACGCCATACTTGCGCCGGCGATCTAACAAGATTATCATGATATGACGTCACTACGTTATCATGTTACATTCCATTCTTTTTTACAATCTGTGAACATTTTATGAAGGTTATTCTAAGCAGGTATAGCTTCATAGAAATGAAATGTTTATACTTTATAATTTTACCAACATTTACAGTGATGAATTCAGTAAGATTTCACGTTGTGACGTCAGGAGAATCTGTTCTGAGCCCGCGCTATAAGTGCAATATGGCGACCTGCTTAAGGTTTTACTAACCCTTTTTGTAATAATTTTTTTCAAAATACAGATCGCAGATCACTTTAAAATCTACATTTTTCGAATCTCAAATATATGCACCTCAACATATCAAAAAATAATTTTGGAGTTGTGTTTCCCTTTTTGACTGTCAGCTTTGTTTCATATCTTTTACAAAAGCGGTCTTATTCCTCATGAATACTCGGTAGGAAGAACCGTGAGATAAAGCAGGGAATTTCTCATTTGCATAACATTTTTTGCAATAGTAACTGGGTTATGGGTAATAATGTTATAAAACGATCTTTACGATTATGTATGCAATGCGAAGGTGAAAGTAAAAAGATTTCGCGTTTTGTTCTTTGGAGAGTATCATATGATACTGTAAACAACTTCTAAGACTTTTATGACTCAATTGAAATTACTTAAGGAGAAAAATTCGTTTAAAAATCTGCCGAAAGGATCTTTTTGAAAGTTGCATTTTTTTTGTACAGGGCAGTGGTGTTGATTTGAACTCACTGGCAAAGCTTCTTGCCAAGTACATCACCAGGTTAGTGACTGCTTACAAGTGGTGAGCTTTGCGTAAAGCACATTATCAGGTTAGTAGCTGCTTACAAGTGGTAAGCTTTCCTGCATAATCTACATAATCTGTTGCAAAGCAATCGTCCTCTGTTCGTTTATTTTCAAAAGGGTTTACGAACTACTGCAAGTGTAAACCAGTTTGTAAAAAAACTTTGTATGCACATATCAATGTGAATATAAATATTTTAACCCTTTAAAATAATATAAAGACATCACAGTATTCATTTGAGTTAAAATCCAACTGTTCTACCTATTCTCAAAGCACTTCCACAGCCTTATCTAAATTATTCAACAATCGTTATGTATTGTACATTTAGCAATTGTTTTCCTACCTTTTGCCCATGTAGCTTGTGCATTAATTTTTATTTGTATCCTCTGATATTCACTGCAGCCATAAGGCCAAGCAATCGAGTGGACACGAGGAGGAAGGCCTCAACGGGTTGTTGAAGCTTTGCACAGCAGTCATCAGACATGATCCTCAGTTCAAGTCATCGCCTGCAGGGCTGGTGAGTTCATTCTGCTGCAGCGCAGTTCCTCAGTAGTTTCATTCCTTCATTCGTGGCTTAGTCATTAAAGCTGCTGAGCAGCACAAGGTCAAAGCCCACTTCTACACCCTATCTTTTTTACCTGCGAATTTCAACCCGCTTTTTTGACTACATTTGTGCATTGGTCAAACTCCACTCACTTTGTAAACAGCCAACTGGTTGCCTATCAGGGATTAACCCAGGCCGTCTGCCAACATCAATTTTCCTTACAAAACATATCCACAATTTATATATTTGTTAGTGGAAAAAAAGTTGATTTGGCTTTGGGGAACAAAGGGTTTAATCTTGACAATTTAAAAAGCATTTCCAGAAAGTTGTCGTTACATGATATTTGTAATTAGTGTTGTAAGTTTTGAGGGGTAAATCCCTTTTTGCTCCTTTTTTTTTTTTCAATAGTAGTGCTAATTTTACAAGAAAAGGATGACGTCCTTAAAAATAAGTCAAGATTTTCTAATTCAGTTTTTTCTACATTGTGTTAAGCCTATTCAGACAAGTTCAACTTAGATGGAACTACGAGTCTTTTATTGCTGAAAGTGCCAATCAATCTAACCAAACAAAACCCTAATATGTCTGCAAAGCAACACACATGAATGACGGCTTCAGAGTATTTCATCACTTTTAGAGCCAGGTGAAACATCAATCCTGTCAATTAATGGTTAACTCTTCACAGAAACAAAAAACTCCTTAACTCTGATAACTATGTGAAGTTAACGAATTTAAACTCACAGAGACATTTCTTTCACGCTTGTTTTGCTTCAGGCTTCAGGCTTCATTTATAAAAAGTTGCCATTGATATTCATAGGCTCAGATTCACAATACCTGGTCTTAGCGTGAACTAGAATTAAAATAGTTTTTTAAATTGCTTTAGTGTTGTCTTTTGTTATTTTACTGTTGGATTTTTGACTCAATTTTAAGCATAAATCAAAAGTAACTTTTTTCTGTTTTAGGAATTTTTGAAGCAGGTGTTTCACCGCTGTTTGTTTGACATGCCTACTGACTGCAGGGACAAAAGTAATGTACCGTGGTGCAGATCTAAGGTATTTTCCCAATATAAGTAACATTTTCACTTGTCTTCATATTAGTACGATTGACCACATAATACCATTATCAGAGACACTGCAGTTTTTTCCCTTTCTTCCCTAGCTCTCCATTCATTAGCAGTTGTACGTTGCCGAGAATTTTTCAGTTTTCCTCCTGCTTTTTTCTACGATAGAAATCTGTCCAGTGCAGTGGCCGATAACTGTTTACTCTTTCTCATGGATTAGGTTCCCTTTCACAAATAGGGTCCTTTTTATGGATTAGCATCCCTTTCACGGATTAGGTTCCCTTTCACAAATTAGGTTCCTTTTTATGGATTAGCATCCCTTTCACGTATTAGGTTCCCTTTCACAAATTAGGTTCCTTTTTATGGATTAGCATCCTTTTCATGGATTAGGTTCTCTTTCACAAATTAGTTTCCTTTTTATGGATTAGCATCCCTTTCACGGATTAGGCTCCCTTCATGGATTAGCTTCTTTCATGGATGAGGGTCCCTTCGTAGATTACCGTATTTACGCGTATATTTGACGCACCTGGAATTTTAAGGTGATTTCCCAAAAAAAAAATCAATTTAAAAAGATTTCCTATTTGAAATGTGTGCTGCAACGCTTCCAGAAAGAAATAGTGAAAAACAGACTCCCAGTAAGTGGACAATGACACACAGCGATATCTGTGTTCTCGCATCGAAAAGCTGCCTTGACACTGTCTGTCACGTGGGCTTCGAACATATCGTAACCAAGCATGCTTCGTTGTCGGCCCAGTCCCCGGCGTCGCAATGACTAAAAATATCGTTCCGTGTATAAGACGCATCCCAATTTTGAAGGTCATTTTGGAGTGAAAAAAGTGTGTCTTATGTACGCGTAAATACGGTAGCTTTCCTTTATTGAAAGGTCAATATCTCTTATCCACTACAAAACACAAGATTCTGAAGCAACTGCATCGTCGGCCGCTCAGCTTGCTTTAGGACTTAGCTTCATTTAATATATTTTACCTCGATAGTTTCTAATGATAACAAAAAAAAAATACTAAGCTATTTCTTATCAAATAATTTCATTTGCATTTGTTTCAGTCTGCTCGAAATGCAGCGTTTGACCTGTTGTTAGAGATGAGCAGGACATGTGCGAAGAATTTCTGTGAGCTGCAATCCCTTCTGATCAAGCAACACAGCTCTGGTAAGCTAAACCAAAGGATAAATGGAATGCTGCAAATTAAGATAACGCAATGAGATAAAATCTTCAATGTTTATTTGTTTCACTATATAGCCGCCTCTTTATTTATCTCTCATGTATTTACTCCTACGAAGGACCCCAGTCCAAAACTTCAGTTAAACAATTTTTTTCACAACGTTGTAAGACTTTTCTGTTTGTAAAGCTAAACTAAAGGATATTTTAACGTTGGCAACAGTAACAGTTTGCTAGCAAGTGCCAGATACTGTATGTTTAGATAGACCTCAGTTTACTGAGTATTTACAAGCAGACCTTTTCAAATATAAACATGCAGCTTTAAAGAAATCAAATTTAAACACCTTTAAGACGTCCAATAAGTTACCAGTAACAAATAACCCAGATATTGATAATGAAACTGTGCCCTATTCGACTTATTTCTAGTTCTGCCTCTTCTTATCAAAGAGCTTTATAATAATCAATATGTTATAATCTATTTAAAAAAAATAATTTCGATATTAAGTGCGTTTTGATTAGTCTACAAGTGTGAAGCACGAAAATGACGTGAGAAATATGATTGGCTGTCTCCAAGCAGTAAAAATTTATTGTTTCATGAATGAAATTACATGCGTGATTCGTCTATATTTGATATGCTCTCAAATTCTCCCAAATGTTCGTCTTGTTTTTCACCAGGCTGTGAAGGCATGGAGAACAGGTTTTATTTCTTAAATAAGAAAGTCGTTTGGTTGTTAGTTTTGCAATGTTTGTTCAGAGTGCTTTCTGCTAATCTGCCAGTAGAAATAACACATTCTACAACCGAGAGAATTTGTTAAAGGATAAAAGAAACAAACATACTATTTAATCTCAGCTTTAACGATGAACAACAATGTAATTAACAGTAATAAAGGAATTGTTTGTTGTTTTGTTTCAGACTCTTCATCAGGGCATCACAGTTCATATGGCTGGCACTACTGGCCACATGACAATGGCCGCTCTCCATATGGGCTTGTTGGTGTAATTAATTTGGGTGCTACATGCTATATGGCCTCTTGCGTTCAGCAGCTTTACATGATGCCTCAAGCCAGAGCCGCTATTCTCAATGCTAAGGTATTAAAATAATTGGCCTAAAAACACCACAGTTGACCTTTTGCTAATTTTTCCAAACCTACATTCACTGTATGTATTTTGCTGCTCATAATGAATTGAATAGGAAGGGCGATCAACTTTTTTTTTTCCACTAACAAATCTATAAATTATGGATATTTTTTGTAAGGAAAATAGAAATGTTGACAGACGGCCTGGGTTAATCCATGATAGTGCAATTAGTCTGAATTGGAGTTCCTATTTTACTACGTAGCAACTGAAGGACAAAATTATAAAACCTATTAAAAGGATTTCCCTGCTGGGAATATCAGAAATACGCTATATAAAAAGACTTCTCAAGGCAGCCAGATTGTTTGAGTAAAAGATTTTTTAGAATGTTCTAACTGTATGCACGTTAAAAGTTATCTTTGTGTTACACAGGGGTCCTGAGGGTCAATAAAAATCGTATTTTGTTTTTTTAAGATTTAAGGCCTTAAATGGTTTTAAACTTTCTAGACTTCTATTTGAGGTCTTGAAAGGCATTATGTATGTAACACGAATGAAAGTGAGTTTTTCTTGCAGCCAAATCTTTCAGCATATTGGAAGCAATTTTTACTGGACGTTTGCGTCTTTTACGTATTTGATCACCATTGCGTTGACTATACCACACCTCTGAATCTACCGTAGTTAATCAGAGCTTTTGTTATTCGGTTACAAGTTTATAGATTTTTGTGAAGGTGTAATCTTGTGTAATCTTGTTACCATAGAAATGGTTTATTAGCATTTTTATCACTTTAAAGGTTCCTTTTTCCGATTTTTTTGTATTAAAAAAGTGGCTTTATATGTTTTATTTTCGGCATTAAAAGCTTAAAAGGGTCTTAAATTAAGTGGCTCCTGACCTGCAGGAATCCTGTTACATAACTACAAGTTCGCAATGGTGTTCAGGTATAGCAGATTTAGTATACAGCCAGCACATCTCACAAGCATTACACTTCATATTTTCCTCTTAATTTTGTCTAATTTGTATTATACCTCTAAATTTTTGGACAGATTTCGTTGAGTGTTAATTTATACTTTTTTACCTATGGTTGTCTGTAATAACTTTAAGTTCCCTTGTATTGCTATTCTATTATAGAAAGGGATTGTTTACATTTTTTGTTACTATAATTAGTGACACTATTTCGATTCTCTTTTATTAATGGTTGATTTTATTATCACTGTTAGGTGACTGGAGAGGGAAGATACGATTCACTATTGAGAGAACTTCAGCGAATGTTTTGTTTTCTTCTGGTATGTTTTTATTTATCTACAGTTGTTACACCTCCTAGCTAGAATACGTTTTTCGATTGGAGGAGAACATGGCACACATTATGGTTCAAAAGTCACTAACTTCCTACGGTGAACAAAAGTCACTAACTCCCTTAGGAAACAATTTGAACTTTTGACTCACATATGATTAGGTTGTGCATCTTTGAAAGCGCAGCAAGATTGTATTCCAGCTGCATCAGGTAAATAATTTTTACGCAGTCATGGTAGCTTGGCTTCACCTCAGGGACCTTGGAGGGTCTCGGGGAAACAAAACTCACAGATTCCCTTGGGGTCAATCATTAAGTGCCTATTGTTAACGTCATTAGAGTATCTCATCTAACTCAATGATTTGCTCCAGGCGGCACAAGTAGGTTTTTGATAGCTTGACTCGTAATTTCAATCATCCCCAAGGATTTAAACACATAAAGTGAAACCAACACTTGTTTTTGAGTCAGTGAAAAAATCACGGACTCGTAAACTGACAAGAAACTTTTTCAACTGTCTCATAGATGAGATCTGCTCAAGAAAGTTGTTTCTTGTTACTAAACGTCTGTAAAGACATTATGTGTGTAAAATCTCCATAAAAATCTTTGTAGGATCGATTTTTACGAGGTGATTCTTGTCAGTTGACATGTATAAAATACGTTCTTGACATTTTTAAAGAAGTCACGCCTGTAAAGTACCCATGAAAATTTACATAGGGTCTACGCTTGCATGATGATCCTTGTCAGTTAACGTGTGTAAAAGACAGTGAATCTCGCAATGCCGTGGAGACCAACGTCCTATCTTTACCGGGACTGTGATTTAAACATTTTTAAAGCTTGTCTTCAGTAAGTGTCAAGTGCCTTTATCCCAGGAAGAGTTCTGTGGCAAGAACTATTCTTGAGGTAATACATCTAGATTCCGGTCAATATTCGAGATTTCGCGATTCTTACCTTGTACATTAGGTAACTAGAAGGCTTTCCAGTAATAGTGTTCGTTGACGTTATATGTGACATACTAAGGCTTTTATTTATTTTATTTTTGACGTGCCTGTGTTAGAAAAGTGAGCGCAAAGCGTACAATCCAAGAACCTTCTGCAAAACTTACACCATGGATAAGCAGCCTCTAAATACTGGTGAACAGAAGGATATGACAGAATTCTTCACAGACCTCATTGGCAAAATGGAAGAAATGTCACCATCACTAGTACGTAAACAAAATTATTTTATTGACAGCAACTTTATTTTGCTTTGAGGTTTAACAATTCCTTGTTTGTTATTTGTTACGAATGTACAGTACTAGTAATATTGTTGAATTAGTATGTTTCACATCTCTGTTTCAATACTTAGTGTGATAATTAGAGTGGAGTTGATAGCGACAGCGCCAGTGACAGTTGTTATAATTGTAATGATCAAAGGAGTGAGTGTGACAGTGATAGCAGTAATTATTGTAAGAGTTATTTAGGTATTAACAGTAGTTATACTATAGTGATATTGGTCGTGATGTGAAGAGTCAGTGACTGTTATGATAGCAGTGAGGGGTCTTGTGATCATAATGAGAGATTATGACAATTATAGTGATTGTGATGATGATGAGAGTGATTGTGATGATTGTAATGAGAGTGACTCTGATAATGATAATGAGTGATTGTGTTAATGATAATGAGAGTGATTGTGATGATAGGGAGAGTGATTGTGATGATGATAATGAAAGTGATTGTGTTGATAATGAGAGTGATTGTGATGATGGTTATGAAAGTGATTGTGATGATGATATTGAGAGTGACTGTGATGATGATATCGAGAGTCACTGATGATGATATTTAGTCTAATTGTGGTAGTGACAGTGAGAGTGATTGTGATGATGGTAATATTGATTACGATAATGACAACGATAATGTGGGCGATTATGGTGATAACAACAAAGTGATTTGTGATAAAAGAGATTATTATTTATTTTATTCACGCTCATTTATTTGCTGTTGTGTATAGAAAGAGTTGGTGAGAGATCTTTTCTACGGACTGCTTACTAACAACGTTGTATCATTGGTAAGTTGTGCGATTGCTGCCTTTCGTAAATTTCGATTACGTCACAATTTTGTTTTTTGACTCAAAATTAAACACGTATGCGCACTAGAATGACAATTTGTTTCATGCAGAAAAAATTTAAAAATCAACTGTCAGAACACTTATGTACTAATTTCTTCAGCTTTTAAATTTTAGATATGATAAAAATTGTGAAAATATTTTGACGCAAATCATATTAATAACTTTCTCAAGTCGTCTGCCATTCTTTGAAAGCTGTGAAGGATAAATAATAGATATTTACGAAAAGATGTTACCAAACAACAATAATACATTTTATAAATCAACAAAATATATTATCTGATATCGATTCATTCGAGTTTTTGTTTCAGCAGCTGAAAGCGCGTTAAAATGTACTTTCTTTGCAGTGGAATTTCTTACGAAGACAAGCACGTGCCATTAGTTGATTTCATATCATGAATTTAAATTTAATCACTAGTGCGACAGCTATAACAAAGCTTTTATTCCGATTGGTTCTACAAACACATATTTGCTGACAATGTCGTCAAAGCAATCACTACAAAAAGAATATCAAATTTTTGACCGAATTGCTTGTCTTCTGCAATTTTGACATACTGTATCACGTGGACTTTACAAATCCAAGTTCGAAGATATTTTTCAGTTCAGATTCTAACTTAAGGTTACGGTACCGTCTGAATTGCAAAAAAAAATATTTTTCATAGAAAATGCTTGTCCTTAAAAGCAGCTTTCAAAGTTAAAAATATCTTTCCAAACACTAATTTGGTTCTTGAGATATTACAAGTGAAACTGTTACCGGAAGTAAACAAACAAGTGGGCGG
>JAPEIX020099573.1:0-10259 GCA_026122405.2 Zoanthus sansibaricus
AATCTGTTTTCAGGCCATTAAGCGCAGATGACCCAGGCCCTAATTAGCCTGAGTAATGAGTACTTCAAAATAATAGACCATGGAACAAGCTTTTCTAGTAAGTTAAAGAAAGTCATGCATATAACATGGATCAACCCTACTTTAAACCAACAACTTATGCATGTGGATATTTCCTTGAATATTTAATCACTTTAGTTTGCAGAGCTCGAAATTAAGAAAATTTCATGGCCGCATTTTTGTGACTGGTTGTAAAATTTTAGTCGCAAAAATAAAAACAGTTAAACACAAAATTGCGACTGTTGTTGAGGTTTTAGTTGCAAAAGGAAATATTTAGTTGCAAATGCAACTGTATTGGTCGCAATTTTGAGCCCTGGTTTGGCACAACATTATTTACTATTCTATTGTCTTTAGATTGTTTTAACTGGATTTAGTTTATATCTATGGCAATCGGTTTCAAAGGTTCAAGGGAGAAACATAAACAGCCAATGATCCTCGTCAGATACAGTTACATTATGTTTGAAACAATGCAATGGGATTCTTTCAATAGCAAAAAGCTCTTTTTTACTGGGCTACCTGTGGTAACCTCAGTCATAAAATCGGTTTGTTTTTTCTGTTTTGGTCGTCCAGACAAAATGTGTACCCCACAGTTCCTTGCGGCAACAGTTCAAAACACAAAGTCCATTTAGGTAGCCCAGTGGACGCTTCTAGAGCGCCTTGTTTAAAATGTTGCCGCGCAAAAAGATAATCAAGAAATAATGCTATATCAGTAAGAATAAGCATCAAAGGGCTTAAAGAATGGAAATACAAAAGCCTCAAATGTTGTAAACGTACTCACAATTTGCAGTTACGGTAGTGGCAGAATTCTCACTGACGTGCCCAGACTCTATATATACACTCTCCTTTTCCTCTGTGTCAAGAATATAAAGTGCAGTGACATCCGAGGATTCATTTCTTTTACTTTCATCTGGTTCTGTTCGGCAAGCAACAGAATCTTTTATTTTTTCATTATTTCTGCTACTACACATTTGATCATTCTGTGCTGTGCTCTGAGAGGACTTTCTTAGTTCAATGATGTGGGAGCTTTCATTTTTATCTGACTTCCCTTCCATTTCGTCACATGAATGAGAAGTTAAGGGACTTTGCTTCTTTGTTTTTTGAATGGTGTCGACATGATGGTTATGATCATGAATTAAAAGGGAACTACTTTCACTGGAGTTTACAGCTAAGGACTCTACACTTAGTATGACTGGCTGATTGTTTTCTTCTTGACGATCTTGTGTGGGTATTTGCTTACTTTGACTCAATTGTTCAGTATTGCTTTTGACGTTACAATCTGATACTCTCACACTAAAGGTTGGATTAATACCCTTTTCAATACAAACAGAGCTGTCCACTTTCCTTTTGCCATTACTCTCTTTGTCAGCTAGTCCTGAGAAGTCACTCTGCATCGCCAACTCACCAGTTGCAGCAGCCTGTATGTTGTTTTCATTGCGATGAGCACTGTCATTGTCCAATGTATCGGAGTCAGGCCGTTTAGTACTTGTAATGCTACAGTTAGTCGGTTTCTTTCCTTCTTCACTAATTCTCTTTCTTTTTCTCAATTTGTCACCTTGCTGTTCTTCTGGTCGTTTCCTCTTTCCATCAATCTCTTTTCTCAGCTGAACCACTTCACCTTCCACATCCACTGAATCCCCCTTTGCTATTATTTTGAGAAGCTCATCAGGGGCCCCGAGCGCCTCGCAAACCTTAATGCAGCCTTTATCAGCTGCAATTTTTCTTGGAGTATCATCAAATGTATTCTTTATTCCTGACATAAGTTTGAATTCTGCATCGAAATTACCTGCAAGAAATCTTACTATATCATGGAACAAATCGTTCTGCACAATAAGATGAAGAAAGGTGTTCCCTTCAGCATTACAAGCACATAGTACTTCCTTGATGCTGATCTCTTTTGCTTTGCTACGAAACTCCTTCAGCTTTTGTAAGGTAGCAAGAAGATAATCTTTGTAAAGTCCTTCATCGTTCTTCAAGCATTGCTGGGATAAAAAGTGGAGGAAGCTGTCCTGAGTTTTTGCTTGTTTATATGTAAAAGATAACGGGCAATTGAGTAAGAATAGATGAATAATATGGGCAAAACGATTTATCTGCACCTCTTTCCTACCCCGAGAGTTTTTTACCCCAACCTCCAAATGTGTAACTGCCACATGAAGAGGAGAGCATAGGTCTGACTGTCCATCTATGAATATATACTGGGGGTTTAACCTTTGCTGAAAAAGCCATTCAAGTACTTTGACTTTGCCTAACATAACTGACAGGTGCATTATGGGAAGACGCAACTTCGGGCTGTTGTCTGGCACTGGCTCCTTATCACAATTCCATCCATTTTTCACATACTTGAGAACACACTCTTTGAACAAATTTAGCTTTGATTGCTCTTCACTTGCACTGAAATCACCAACCTCTATTAAGCTGGCTAACAACTCATGGTGCTTTCCCATATAAGGACATGGTTCATCACAAAATGCTGTGCACTGCCTCTACAATACAAAAAGAAAAAAACTATCTAAACTGCAGTCAAAAACTGAAGAAAGATTTTACCAATCCAAATGTATACATTATAAGTTAATTAAAAGCCCTATCAACGAATCTAAAATAAATAACCTTTTCATATTCACCAAACACTCTGACTGGAGCTGTGCAATGTCTAGTGTACTAAAAAGACAAGTTACCAAAGTCATTTACCAATTCATTAAAATATTAATCTCTTTGTGCTTTACTTAACAAACAAAGAAGCCTAAGCCATGTATTATTTAATCCCCTTCGTACCGGAGGATCATAAGGCTTGTAAGCCATGTATTACACTGTGATAACACACGATGGGCATTTTGAGAACATGACGGAAATGTAGAAAACAGAAGCCGCAGGTGAGTGTTTGCTACATTTCTTGAGTGTTCTCAAATGTCTGATAGTTTTATCACAGTGTAATACATGGATTAGGCTTCTTTGTTTGCTTTATGAAATAAATTTTACACGCCACAAGTAGAAACAACAAAGCACACAGATTAACAAACTGATGCGATTTAATTCTTGACAGTTTTCGCTTCTTCTTGTGTATTTGATAAGTTACTCTCGTCTTCAAAACTTTCTGCTGCTTTGCAGGAGAACTCCATTATAAGTGTCTTCAAATAAATGTTTTCCGCCATCTCTAACAAAAGTGTTGGCAAGGGGAATGCCAGTGGCGAAAAACAATAAAACACTTTTTTTCTATGTTTTATACTTGGATAAAACATGGATTTTTGACCAATTAGAGCATGTGCAGGTTATAAAAAGTTTTAAAACATCACTTTCTAAATAGGTGGGCGTGACTGACCAGTGCATTTGGTAAAGATCTCTGCCATCCATCCACCGGGATCCCTACCCTACTCTATGCTAGAAGTGTGTTTCCCTTTTTCCAAGGTAACCTGCAATGGATTATTTCTCTGTCTATGTAGGACAAATCAAAGACTCTCATCCACTTAACACTACAGAAACCTGAGATAAGCCCCAGCTCCATTGGTTGTTTGGCACGTAAAGGATTTAGCTTTTTTCTAAAAAGGCAAAACAGAGATGTAAAATGATAAAAAAGCTCTAGTACCTTGCAGCATGTAGGGCACACCCAATAATTGTCTTCATTTGATATAATAACACCCGAAATATTACTTTTGACACACCCTGGGTGAGTTACTTGGTGACACGATGTGCATTCCATCAATACTTTATTTTTTGGTTGAGTTCTGCAAACCGCACACTCAGCAGCTGGTGACAATTGTAACTGCAACAATAATTGTCATTTGGTTAAAAAGATGAGAATCTCTGTTAATTTTATTAGTGTATTAGTGTTTTTGGTATTAATAAAGTATAAGCAATTGAAGTAATTAAGGATACATGGGACAAAATACTACAAGAAATTATCATCTTTACAAATGTTTTTCTTCAAGTAGAATAATTAAACTTCTCTAAAAATCCAAACGATAATCAATGGTTTCATTCGAAGACAGCTACTGGTGACTTAACACCACCTACATGGACGGCAGAACTGGGGGGGGCCAGGATGGGGGTAGGGGTGATACAATGTTCCCCCCCAATAATTTGGTTGGAAGTGCCAGGCCCCCAATAATATCTAGCTGGGGTAATAAAAAAAACTTTTACAATTTCCACTGTGTCCCCCCACCCCATAATTTTTTGCTTCCACCACTGTGACCTTCTGAGCCTCCAACAGCTGGCTACTCGGTATACTAGCAGATGAAGGTCTTAGTTCAAAAAATTTATAGATTACTGATAAGTGTTTACAATGCACATAAATTGATATTCCCCGTTGTAAGCCCTCTTGTCAGTTTGTCAGTAATATAAATTGAAAGTTATTCTTTGCATTTTTAAACTTTCTTTCAAATCAAACTTGTCTTCTGGTTGCAAATTTACCTTCACTTCACTCACCTCACGCATGAAACAATTGTCTTTTTTAATAGTTTGAGAGTGCTGCTTTTTTGCCAAAATCAAATAAAATGCTTGTTTGGGGTGCCAAAATCTCAAAATTTTGGAGGGGAGGATAACCCAAAACCCCCTTAATGACTCCGGGGCTTTTGGTTCCTTAGAAACTCTATAACCACCTACTTTTTGTCAATGACCACCTTCTCCAAAAATTACTGAAAGCACTAATTTTTTTTTAGTGCTCATTGAAAGCACTATTTTTTTTTTCAAAAAGTTTTTCAACACTAAAGTGCTGGCTTGATAAAAGAATCTTTCAAACATAGAAAAATAACTAGTGGAAAACTAGTTTGAGCTGTGTCGGTGTTTCTAAAGAAACAATTTAGTAATAAAAATGTAAATTCTACACCTTAAAAGAGAGAATACTTACTGACATTTCGGACGTTAGTCCTTTGTCGGAGTAAAGGTAAATTCTTTCAAACATAAATTATGTTAATACATATGATAAAATGCCTCAAGTAACATCATAGCAACAAATTATGCAAACTGCACATCTTCATTTTCAAATTTTTCATGAGAAAGGTTGCCAATTTGCATTTAAATTTTATGATTTTTCAATTTTATGTTAAAATAATTTAGTATCAGATAGAAAATCGATTGAAGAGAAAAAAATATAAATTTTGCAAATCTAAGATAAAGGCTGAAGTACAAGTAACTTCCAGAAACTACTCTCTACTGGCAAGAAAAAAAGGTGTAAACCCCGCAAAATGAAAACATCCTCAACAAAACATAAAGATACAGATTCTTCTTTAGCTAGATAAAAAAAATAGTTTTACGTTATAAAGCCGAAAGCCTAATAAAATATATTTAATAATGGTCTAACAAGCAATAACAAACTAATCTTACCTTTGAACAAGCTTTTTTGACACATCTTTTGAAAGAATGTTTTTCGTTAGGCAAGAAAAATGTTACTGACTTTCCTTGAGAATTTTTGGAAGCTCCTACACTAGCTGACTTTTTCTTTTCATTGCACGCTTCACATTTTCCACAATCTTCCTTCAAGCAGTTTTCACATTTTTGGCAAGGTACACGGAAGGAGGAAATTGCAGAGCTCATTACTACTGCTAAGGATTAATCTGTCCGCAACTAAACACAAAGTAACAAAACACAATAACTAAATTGAATCTGAAGTTTTTAAGTAAAACTACAGTACATATACTGACAGTATAATATAATCAGATAAACATTTGGTGAAATTTGATAATCTACTTTTGTTGATTTCTTGCAAAAATGATTGAGGCAAATAATAAATTAAAGGCACCTAGGAGTTTCTGTTAAGTATAACAGTGAGTTTCTTAACATCTTGATGAAAGCCGTGCCAGGTATGACTGACCTTGAACTTTCTATCAATAAGGGTAGTAGATGTAAAACTAAAGAAATTAGTAAATTTATAACCCAATAAAAGTACTTTTACGATAAGCTTTAGTGAAAGCTGATTGTGAATTATTACCTAATATGTGCACATCTAAAAAGGGTAGACAATGGCTAGTTTCTGATTCCATAGAAAACAGTAGTATCTCTACAATTTCTTTTAACTCACTGAAATTTTGCCTGTTTCTCTTTCTTTTCATGATCTTTTCAAAGAACAAAAACATTTTTCACTTCATAGAGTCTTTAAATCCAGTTTTCGTAGAAATGATCAGCCTTCTAATATGTCTCTTAGATAAAGTTCTTCTTGTTCTTTTAATCCCTTGCTCATTAAAATTAAACAAGTATTCTTACCTTTTAGAAACATTGAAATTTCAATGTTTTGACACATGGCGTGGCACAGATCTGATTTATGTAAATTGAATACTGCATAACTTTTTTTATTTTCACTTTTTTCCGACTGACCAACCGACCCAAACTATTTTGAAAAAAATCTGTTCCCCAAAAAAAACAATTTGGTTTTAAGGTACTCATCCATTAGTAGAAAACTATTAATAATTATAATAGTTTTTACTATTATGCCTTCCCTTTTTATCACAAGAAAATCACAAAGTTAACATATCCTACAATCAGAGTAAAAAAAGGAAATTAAACAAAAATCTAAATATGGCAACAACACTGAATTTGAACAAGAAACCAGGCCTGATCAGGTTTCTTGGGGTTAGGTCAGGCTTCTTTATTCTGCCTGCTACTGGTAAAATGTAACACAGTATTACCTGCTGCATTAGTGCAGGTTAAGTTCTGCAGTTGTGGAAGACAGCTAACCTAAGCCAAGGGAGGAAAACCCTGATCAAAAAACTCCACTGCCTTGTGGGAAACCTACTGTAGTATAGGTAAGGCTTTGGAAATAAAACCTGAGGAAAAATTATCTTTTCAATCCCTGTAAGTGATGGTGTGAGATAATTACCTTTTTTGGCACTTTAAAACCTTACGAGTCGAGAATACAGAAGGCCCTCATTCCCCAGCAGACTTTAAATGGGCAGAGGGTGGCAATAATCTCCAGGTCTCAACAAAATGAGGTTAAAAGGGACCTTATAAGACTGGCAACTGGAAGTTGTGGATATGTTCAAAAGTAGAAGGGTAGATATCGGATGTCTACTTGACAATCAGACCTCGAGGACCTCGAATGGACTACTAGTCAATAGCCCATGAGGCCTCATAAGTAAAGCAAGTTTTATATCATTTTATAAGTACAGATTCGTCCATATAGGAGTTGGTGCTACTTGTTTACTTGTTGTTGCTGTTGTTATTTTTGTGAAAGAAACAAAATTTGTTGACTTTATGGCTGAACACTGGCTTGGAAAAGTTCGAAAGAAAAAAGAATGATTTCAGAAGATCAAGTTGGACTTTTCTTAGATTCTGCTTTATAGCTTACAAGTATTTTGAAATAATATACAATTATCCCCCAAAATGAAGGTGGCTAGTGGTGGATATTTACTGAACTGTGAAGCAACTACTAGGTAAATATCTATCGCTATGCACCAACACTGAGGAAGATAATTGTTTTTATTAGTATTAATTAAAACTAGCAGGTGAATAGCACTTTTTAAAATAAAAATCTTTATTAAGATATGGCCAAAAACAAGTTTTTCGACTAGTCTTCTGCAATTTTTTCACAGTTGATTGACCAAGGTGAATAGCGCAGGATAATTAGTGTTTGATGAACCAATCAGAGCGTCAAGAAAGTGCTATTCACCTGCTAGCTTAAAAATACTAATGAAACTTATTATGACTTTGAGGTCAACCCATTAATAAAATTGACATTAATAATTATACTTATCATCAAAAACTGTGTACACTGTATAAATTATCTTCATTTTTGCCCATAAGGCAATAGATAGCTTGGACACTGTGTATAATCTTTCATATTTCAGAAAGAATTAATGCATAAAAAGTATAGATCTTATTCATGAATGGCAACCACTTAAGTACTTTTTTGTCTTACAAATTATCTTCATCAAACTTGTGTTCGAGCAGAAAATTCAAAATTAATAGTAGTTTTATACCCCAGTTGAGGCCTAGTTAGGCTACTGCTGTTAAGCTAAAATTGCTACCTTAGATATCAAAATAGTCGCATTGAGAAAGAAGAAAGCTGTCAAAAAACATGGCCATTTATTTTATTTTTTCTTTTGTGTTAAATACCCGTAGTAACGCAGGTTCTGCTTCTTGCCCTTCCTTGTTATAACACATCCCTGATCTCCTAGAGTGTATGTGTTCACAGTGCGCATGCTCAATCCTACCGCTGTTGAGCTGAAACTGCTGTCACAGAGAATAAGATAATCGCATTGAGAGAGAAGAAAGCTGTCGACCAACATTCCCAAGATACCTTGTGCAAATTTGCTGCTTATGTTGAACGGAACAGTCCAGTTAGAATCAAACGTTCTGTTGACGTAAAACTTACTTAAACATTCACTCGAATCACAATTTGTAGTGTAATTACATCTTGCAATTCCTTCTTCATGAATTGTATTATTACACCATAATAAAGAATAGTTTCTGACGTCTAGATGAAACGGAGTAAAATTTGTAGTTATTATTGTACGAAAGGGAAAGTTTTTTATTGCGTACTTTTTGACAATATCATTATCTGTTGCTAAGAACCATTGTGAGTGATTTGAAAATCGCTCGTCCATTCTAAAAACCTCTTTTTCAACTTTAAGCGCGCACTGAAACATCTTTGTAAAGTTTTTTATCCGATTATTTAACGGTTTCCTATCGTCAAACTGATGATCACCGGTGCGAATATGAATTCCAATTGTTGGTAATTTCTTGGAAAAATGTTTTTTCCATCGTAATAGATAATTTTCCAAAGTGACAGATTTGGTGAACAGAAAACGAAAAGCACATCCAATGACACTTAAGTCTGGAACATCGGTAATGATGGGTGTAATACCTAAGCTCCGCGCTCGTTTCATTAGATATTGATTGCTTTTGATTCCTTCGTCTGCAAAATACCATATCGTTGTAATAACCTCGACTGGTTTCTTGAAATAATTGAAAAAATTTGTGTTTTTAAACCATTTGGCAAAACTTGTACCGTTTGTCCCTTTAATGTCCCATCCAGCCATCCGACGCATTTCTGCTCCTGCACTACCCCAATAATGGCCCCTCATCTCTAAGCCCCTAACAGTATGGTTCCATTGAATCTGATGTGGATGAAGGTAGTTTGAAATTGGTTCCGGCGTTCTCCAATCAATCAAAAATGTCCGGTTTGTGAGAATTGAAAGATAAAACAACGACACAACTGCTCGTAAGCGATTACCATAGCCACAACAACCCAAATAATCTCCAGGGCAGAAATAGACTAGGAACTTTTTAGTACTTTTTCTTGACCGAAGAGCTTCCTCGTGTGCTTGCTTGTACCTTTCTTGCCATTCATGTCCGCAAAGTACTTCTTTGCTCTGGTTTCTCGACGGCTTTAATAACTTATACCTTCCTTTTATTCGAGAACGCTCAGTATTTATTGAGACGTTCTTTTCTTTGAATACAATGCTTTGCTCTCTCGCAAAGGAACCACTTGGATTCATGTGTTCTGCTCTTAGGGTTTTCGGAACTCTTTTGGTAGAATTGGCACCACGCAAATTAGTTATGTGTACTGAAAAGGAAAAAAAGTGTTCTTTTAATGAAAAAACATTACAATATTTTAATAAACTACAAGCTTATTCGTATATGCAGGGCGGACGGAACCGAAGGGTGGTTACGGTAATCTCCTTCGCAGCCGTTACGGGTCGTTACACGAAACTTTGTGTGACCATTGCAACTCAGGTAGTGTCCGCAAGGATGACTATGGCTACGTCCGCTCGCTCCACTTTTGTATTTTGGCCAATTTTATGCTCACGTAAGCATAAAATTACTTACAATGACCTTGACCCGGCGCAAAGTTTAAGCATCTTATATGTGCATAATTGTACTTCAAGATCTAGACTTCATTATATACTTCTCTTACCGGATTTTTACTGCAACATCTTATAAAGTCGTATCATTATTTACTCGCTTATATCTTGTGTTATGCAATTGTTTTTGTTGATTAGGGAAAATATATGTACAAAATATTCTATTTTTCACATTGGCGCCATTATAACTACTATACGTTTTCTTACTGATACTTAAGGGGACTCTCTACCCTAATTTTGGTGGATAATGAGGGAGTTGAAAGAAGTATTTGAATTAGAAGAATTTTGGGGATGACCACCAAACAGTCTCCAGACCATGCGAAACTGCAACTTTCGTTAGGGGACGGTTTGGCGGTTTTTTCTATCAAATATTAACTCCAAAATTATTTTTCAAACTCCATTAAAATTCCCCCA
>JAPEIX020099653.1:0-17054 GCA_026122405.2 Zoanthus sansibaricus
TTTTACAGTTGTTCGTGAGAGCAAACATATTAGTTTAGGAGCCACATTGTAATACTACAGTAGGTCTGCAGCTGTAAGTTTCTTCACATCTAAAACTTATCGCTACTTCGATATTAAGACTGCAGTGGTTTCATCCTGATAAAGAAATCACAATGCATCACTAGGTAGCGATTTTATATACAATTCTTTGCGAACTAAACCTGGTAAAACCACAGGCAACCCAACCCAAATTTATCTTATACTCAATACAAATCACTATCAGGGGTTTCAATAACATTAGTTATAAGCGGCCATTGAAGGTGTAATAAGCGGCTGTGACCACAAATGGGGCCATAATGACGTAAGGCCGTCAGGGCCAAACAGACGGCGGTAAGAGGTCCCACAGGCGGTGGTAGACCGCCGGTAACCGGCTTTTATTGAAACCCCTGCACTATAACTGTAAAGGTGATTCAATCGACTAACACTAAGCCTGGGTTGCCTGTGGTAAAACAACATTACCCTCTCTTACAATCTTTTGTCCACCCTCATTACAGCATAAGAGCCATTATATTGGCCTGCTTCCATTGTAATGGGTCCTCTTTACTGCAATTATGAATGGATAACAGCTTCTGCTAATAGCGAAACTGAAATATTTGTGTAATGTCCAAGGGCAGTTAAACACTGTTTCCTCTAGTTGTTGTCCCAACTATTGTGGCTACCAGTTCTTCAAAAAAAAAAAGTTTGAAGAAGCAGGAAATAATTTAAGAGTTTTACGATATTGTATTATAACCTGCCGTGTTTTGCTATTTTATGGAGTAGAAAGGCTCGTAAAGTGCCATCAGATTTGTATGTAATTTATATTAAGATCAAAATGTACTAGAATTTGGCCATGGGAAATCAATCAGCAATTAGCAAAGCCAGTTTGTTTGTAAAATACTATATACACTCACAATTAGAGATTAAATATGCCACGAATAAATGATTTTAATACATGGTTTTCCAATAGGCCAGTTCTGTGCAGGAGAAGCAACCAGCAGTAAACTCTGCAAATGTCCAGCCACAAATTAAAATCTCGCAAGTTCACTCTGGTGCAGCATCAGTGGCTGCTGTAGCCACAAACTCACCCCTCCCCTCTGCGGCAGTCACGAAAGTGAAGAGTGAACCACAAGATGATTTATCAACAAGGTATTTACTTATTCGAACTTTTTATCATTTTAAAATAACAGATTATACTAAATCATTTAATTCCAAATCCAGGCTCTTTCAGGGTTTCAATACTGTTGAATACGGTAGTGTTTTCCATGACAAAAATCTTTAGTAATTAGTGACAGCGCGAGGTAATGTCAGAGCAAGACGTATCGCTAAAGCTAGAGACTTCTGGCAAATACGGTTAAATGTTTATTTTTAAATTTGCAAATTCGTTACATTTGATATTTAACTTTACAATTTTTCTGACTTCCACCCAAAAATTGCTCTGGCAAAATCACTTGAAGCTATGGCGAATATTTCTCAAGAAACCGGTCAAATTCGCCGTTCGCCGGACCTCATCTAAAGCCCTGCTCTTTTGATGAACAATGCTATTGAACAGAAAGTTCATTGGGGTTGGTTTCCCATTTACTGCAGGCACAGCCAGACATAGTTGTCCTGTGACTATGCAAAGATGGAATTAAAAAGGGTGTGGTGGGAAGGAAAGCGTACTACCCAAAGAAAGCCCCAGAGGAGTAAATTGAGTTTGAGAAATCTCAGCCTGTATGCAAAGCCTAGGACTCGAACCCAGATCATCAGACATGAGGAGTAACAACTATGTCAAGCAGGTTTTATGCTTGGCAAGAATTTGGCATTCTCAATATGAAAATTTGGTTTTCTGTTGGAACTTTGCTTTTACTTCCTCCAGAAAAATGTCACACCAAAAAAATATGCTAGCCTTTGGCTTAAAGAAGAGGAAATGTGCATCTTCGCTAAATACAGTGGTTGCTCTTTTTGCCTCTAATTAATAGCTAGAACACAAGGTTTCAGTTTCTATCGCCTTATTAAATGACATTGATTCTACCAATTCCCAATAGAAATAGAGAGTAAAACTCACTGAAGAAGAAACAACAACGAAACTATACTTTCTTGATAAACAGTTGTTGAACTTATTCAAATAAAAGGTGCTTTATAAGCGCTTATGGCTACTGCACGAAAACATGGAATTTGAAGAGATGTCAAAAAGAGCCAATGAGAGGTTTGGAAGTTTATTGGTTGACTGTTGATTGGTTCCGATCAATGTTTCAAAATTTTTATTAGTTGGGAAGTTAATCGGATGACAATCAATTCAGAACAGTGTTTCGAAGTTTTGTGGGCATCCTGTGTTTTTGGTAACTTGCCTAGGAGTCCTGTTATGGTGTAACGGAGTCACTTACCAACACGTTAGCAATATGGCTACGCGTCTATCGACGCATAACCCAATGCTGATGTACACCAGTGAACATTCGTCAGATTAATACTTAGATTCATTTTTTCCTTACTTTTAGAATTGTTTATACCATATTTTGTTGCTATTTTGGTTTTCTTTAAGATAACGTTTTAAACAGCATTTAATTCTTTTTTCCGAAATCTGAAAAGTGGGAAAGGGACGCCATATTGCATTACTTGTTCACATTCCGCAGACATTATCATCTCTTAAATAGCAAGTACATTAACCAATGAGGCTGCAGTATTTGCGATAGATAATGACTAGATTTCTTCTAAAATTTACTAGTCCTGTTATCCTTAATTGTGGTTAGTTATCAACGTTCTGTCGTATAAATATGGATAATTATTTAGATTTAATGTACTGCAAACTCGCGCTAAGATCATCACGCCAAATAGCGAGACTGACTGGTTTGATATCATAACCTCTGTGCTAAATACTGAAAACTAGGACTATACCCTTCGACAATCAGTGGACAGGAGGATAATCACGATGCCACCTAGCAGTCGTGCAATGTGACAGATCTAAACTTTGCCAACGACATTGCCCAGTTGTCAAATGAAGTCAACCAAGCACAGAAACTCGCTACCTAATAGTGTCTGAGTGCCATAAAGTCGAACTACTGCTCAACCCAAAGAATACGAAAGTGATTAAATACAGTTTGTGTGTGAGTTATTGAATGAAGATTGGAAATAAAAGATCTAGAAGAGGTTCAGGACTTTAAATAGTTGCGGTCTATTAGTATTCCACAGAAATTAACAATAGTAAGAAAAAGGAAGCTTTGAAGATCTGATTTGCCACAATGCAAAAGGTCATTAAGTTGTCACTCTTCGTAGTCATCATACAATTTGTTGTTCTTTAGGGTTGCAAATCGTTTTCTCTGATTTCTACCTGCACAAAGTAATTGAAAGGCTGCTTTACTCGAAGAGTCATACTTCCACCGACGAGCTTTGTGGAAATCTGCCAAGAGTAGGGAACAAGAAAGTGTAGTGAGCTGGACGCTGTCAATGCCATCTCAATATTCCAGCACACAAACATTTAGTTAGGAAACAATGCACGGCCACAAAGGGAGAGCAAAGCCAACTTGTGGACAAGTTAAAAAAGACACTAGATTAGACTCATTGTTGAGGAACTTACTTTGGCTCGGTTGTAGCCGACATAGATAGTTAAAACTTTGACAAAAAATCTGCCACGGATTAATAATGTTACCT
This sequence comes from Zoanthus sansibaricus, assembly GCA_026122405.2. NCBI lineage: Eukaryota > Metazoa > Cnidaria > Anthozoa > Zoantharia > Zoanthidae > Zoanthus > Zoanthus sansibaricus. The sequence continues at coordinate 3,643 of JAPEIX020099653.1, forward strand.
TCTCCTATGGGGTGTGTAAGTATGATATGAGTTGATAAAAACGGATTAGCAATGTCACCCTGTCTCATGGGGCTTGAAATATGACCTGAGTTGATAAAAACGGATTAATGTCACCCTATCTCATGGGGTTTGTAAATATGATTTTAGTAGATAAAACGGATTAACAATGTCACCCTGTTCCATGGGGTGTGTATATATGATTTGAGTTGATAAAAACGGATTAATAATGTTACCTTGTCCTATGGGGTTTGTAAGTATGATATGAGTTGATAAAAACAGATTACAGCGCGAAGCGCGCTACCGTTTCCACCAGACAAAGATTTTTGATGAATTTCTGACACTTTTTTGACACTATGGTCAAAGGTACCCGACATCAAGGTGGGCGGAGACAGTCTAGACATTGTGAGTGACATGTGGCGGGAAGAGAATCTTGATATATTTTTAGTTTGTTTGTTAGTCGGCACTCAATCAAAAAAGTGTCAGAAAAGTGTCAAAAATCTTTGTCTGGTGGAAACAGTAGCGCGCTTCGCGCTGTAATTTTGCAAGCACGAGCGAATTTTCTCTTGCGAGCATGCAGCAAGCACTTTTAAGTGCTAATATTAATACGGATAGCCACGTTATGAATTTGTAGATGGTGAAAAAACGAGTGAATAGATAAAAGATCATATATTTCAACTAAGAAACTGTACCTATATCTCAAGCAGAAATAGTATCTATACTAGTAGTATAGTAGTATAGTAAGAATACCTATTTATCATATACTTACTTCGATATTTACATAGTATATCGGTAAAATATTGAGCGTTTCAGGCACCTATATCAATCACACGTGTGATATCAAAAAGAGCCAATCAGAGCGCACGATTTTCATATCATCACGTGTGATTGATATGGAACTTTTCCCGCCTTTCAAACACCTTGTCAATCTACTTCGTTGATGATTGACAGAAACATGGCAAGCGGTTCTTATCCTCGTTTTTTGCTGGTAGAGTCAGTTAATGATTCATAGAAGCACAACAAAATAACAATACTCAAAGAGAAACAAAAGGTGATTTGTCAGTGTTGGTTGAATTTTTAAAAATCGTAAAAGACAAAATAAGAGAAGTTGAAAATATACCGCCTTCTGAGTTGAATGAATACTTGAGTGCATTTATTCTTAGAGTCAAGAAGAAAAGTATATGATAAAAAGAAAATTACATGTCCGCTTGGAGATACGAATTTTATCTTCTCGTGTTGAAAATATCTCACTCGTTTTCTGCGTTCATTCGTGAGATATTTTCAACACTCGAAGATAAAATTTGTATCTCCGCGCGGTCATATAATATCCTCTATGTATATTGTGGATATTGCATAAGTTCTGTTGTTTTTTATGAAATCTTATATTGCATTTTTTAACTAAACATGTGTGAAACGTTTCTTTCCACACTAATGTAAGACAATTCAAGTTCTTCTTAGAATTTTCGAGAAATTATTTGATTTTTATGAAACCTTGCATTGCATGTTTGATTAGTTTAATGGGAAAACTACCACTTTGCTTCTCTCCCAATGAGGGCCATGCATCTTAAAGTATTCGCAATGAATATCATGTAATTTATCAGCAAGCAACAAAAACTAAAATCTTAATGCGTGTATTTCAACAATGTTTACTGAATTCTGAGAAGAAACACGAATTTCAACAGATTATGATTTTGAATGTCCCTGCAGGGAATTGCTTGATGATGAAAGCCTTCACAAGGGGTTTAGCGAGCTAGGAAACGAGCCCGTGCCTTACTACAGACAGCTGTGCGCTAACTCGTTTGAATCTGATGATGAGCAGGAAAAGCCTGGTGGAGAACTGGATCAGGAAGGCTTGAGAGACATACTTAAGGTAACATTTGATGACTGTGTTAGAAACTAAAAGGAAAAAAATTATTTGGTCAGCTATTACCTCAGGGGGGTGGCTGAAATAATTGGCTTTTACACTATTTTTAACATGAGGACAGGACTGCATCACGTAGTTTGTAATGACAGGCTATCGCATAGCACTAGTTTGTAGTAACAGCCTGAGGGAAAATGGTCCCTGCGACAAAGAATTGACCATAGTACCGGGTTTTAACCCTACTCTTGGCGATACGTGTGTGGGTTGATAATCTATGAGAAAAATTCATCCATTCAAGCTGAGCTTGCGCTGCTTGTTTGCATAGCTAAATTTTCCAAGCTCATATTTTATTTTTCAGTGGAAATCAGGTAAGTGTTGGTACTGCGTCCTGTGAGTTTGGCAATCAATAATCTTACCAATTAAGCCAAGCTTAATCATACAAACAGGTACAGTCTGCAGTGGGGCTGAAAACCCTTGCGTAACCGAGAATTGGGTGGGTTAAACCATGTTTTACAACCTTCCAGTTGTTGTTAATAAATTAGAGGACAGAAATAACAGCAAAAAAGAAATGAACAGTATTAGTGAGATATGACTTGGAATGCAAAAAGAACAGAACTAAAAATAGCAGTTGGATTGGAAATAGTTGTAGCAGTATATATAGATTATAGCACAGGAGATAGCTGTTGGAGGTTAAAACACTAAAATTGAACTAAAGGCCTTGCTCGCTTCCTTTTCCCTTATAGGAAACTAAGAAATTTGATGTGTCAAGTGCATCTTGTGAAGCTGCAGTACAAGTACAGGGTGGTGAGGAAGGTCTGCGGAGGAGTCGTGAAATCATCGAGAGTGCCCCCACTTCACCATTTACCATGACCAACACTAACGTCCAGGGCACTGAAGATAAAGGAGGCTTGGCTTCACAAAGACAAGAAATCAGAAAGTTAGTTGTTACTAGTACATATCCCACATTTGTTTGTACACATGCGCTGGGCACACGATGAATGAAAATTTTAATAATACATGTAGCGAGTTACACTGCTAGTTATCACGTGCAGATGGTTGTTACACTGCTAGTTATCACGTGCAGTTGTTACACTGCCTAGTTATCACGTGCTGTTGTTACACTGCCTAGTTATCACGTGCAGTTAGTTGTTACACTGCCTAGTTATCACGTGCAGTTAGTTGTTACACTGCCTAGTTATCACGCGTAGTATCCAGTCAGACTTCTTGTTACCGTGTGTCCTTACCAGTTACAGCTCGGTAGGTTCTAATTTACTCTCTTTTTTAGGTTACCAGAGTTTGAATCGCTCCTAGAAGCAGTTCTGGAGAACACTTTGTTAAATGTTATGACGGAAGCTAGTCGTGGAGAGGTGGTCCTGACTGCCAGACCAAGAGTGATTGCACTTCCTCCAAATAGACAGAAACCTAATGAAAACAAAACTGTATAAGAAATTATAAGTAAAGGTTTTTTGCTCCAGTGAACGACCGCGTATATGACGGTCGACTGAAAGTGAACATAGGTTATGACAATGTAAGATATCATTTAAAAAGATTTTGACAATTGCTTTAAAGCTACTTTTTATTAAAACCAAATGTTGTTGTTGGAAAAACGTCTGTCATGATAAAACCCATTTCTCGCCATGCTTGCTTGCTTTGTACAGCTGTCAAAATCTGTTGAACATCTCGTTAGCTGTTTGTAAATATCTTTGTTGATGCATAAAGCAGGCTTACAATTAACGGTTCTTCCTTCCACTTCCTTCGGTTCCATCGTTTGATAAATGTTTTCTGCACCTTGAGCTGCCCTTTACTGTTAGTATATTTGAAGGTAAATCATTTTCTTAGACAGCAACATGTTTATAAATAAAGAACATTTATTTTTCAATTTCTTGTGTTTTATTTGTTTTGGCAGTCCACTGATGTTTGTGTGGGCCGGAGTACGTTCCAGGGTGTAAAATTTATAGTTAACTTTCAAAGCTCGTGTTTAATCCTTTCAAACGAACCTAATGATTTCAGAAAGTTAGCTGGGCAATGTTCCGTCGTTACGTTTGGGACTTTGTTACTTTGACTTTGAGCAGTTGCTCCATTTACCGCAAGAAAATAAATAAACAGAAATTAATCTTTCTCCTTTTTTGACTTCCAATACTCCGTAGGAGCAGCAGTGAGTTGTAGCTTAGACTTTCTCGCAGGCATGCAATTATTTTTAACAATTAGACCTCGAGGACGAATGGACTACGAGTCAATAGCTCATGAGCCCGTAAGCCGAATGGGCTATTCAAACTCGTAGTCCATGAGGCAGAGTACTAATCAGTCAAAAAAGGATTAACAAATGAAATTATCAATAAAATCCTCTGATATTATATAGCAAAACGGGGCACATTACTATTTTGATCCGCCATTTTTCTCTACAAGTAGTCCATCACAAATAGGCCTTTAGTAGAGCAGCCAATCATTATTCAGAATGCGTGTGAGACCGTTAGAAGGTTTATTCTTTATACCAATATCGTTATAAACCATCCAGCCTGCTTCGCGCGGTTGGTTTGTTTAAGTTTGTCGATCCTCGTTATTTACCAGTTTCAGGAAACTTGTAAAAAAACTTTACTATTATTTTTGCAGCATTCTACTTATTTCAGTTCAGATATCTATTTGTTTCCCATATACGCTTTGCCTGTTGAAATATGCTTGGTCACGATTTTGTTGTTTTGGATCAATTTTTTGCTAAAATCGTTAGTGGTTTTTCATTTGCACAAAATGTTACTGATAGTTCAGTTCGGTACACACCAGTACACTCTCACACAGCTAGACATCTATATCCCATCTATACCACGTGGCTTAATCACTTGGTATAAAATATCACTAATAATCACTAATAATATCACTAATAATTCATTGTCACTACTGTACAGATTTTAGATCTCGAACAGTTTTACCTTAATTTTTATCCCTCAATTTATCAAATATTTATGTTCTTTATGTTCATCTGTCTGAGTTTAAAATGATTTTATGAAATAATTTGGATAGTACGTACGTTTTGATTGGTCTACAATTGTGCTTCATAGCGAAATGAAGCACGAAAATGACGTGAGCATTGTGATAGACTAGGGACTTTAAGCAAAGAGGACGGGAACGTGAACGACGACGGCTCAGAAAAATCACCTTTTTAGTTTGCTCTTTATTTCTTTGTGCGGGTCCTTAGGGGTTTTATTTCTTTGCTCTACGTTTTGTGAATAAAAAACCGATTTACAGTTATGTTTAAATTCCGTGAAGCTAAACAAATACAGAGAAAGTTTTTGCTGTTACGTTCTCGTACTCCCAACAACGGCAAAAAATGTCTTTTCACGTTCTAATTTTAGTGACAACTCCGTGCAGGTGCTGAGCTTGATGCATTCCAACGTGCAGTTATTGTATTTACTATTGTTCTTTGCTGTCATCGTCGGAGTCGCCGTCCTCATTGCTTAAAGTCCCTATTTTAAGATATCTGACCCGTTGTTATGAAAACGGAAGCTTAATTTTGTTCCCTAAGACTCAAAAAAACTGCAAATTTTTATTCCTGTTACTACAGCCTTCTAACGACCTCTATTCTTGTTAACCCGGGCTACATATTATCAGAAATAAAAAGTATCTTATACTTTTAAATCTATTTTTCAGATATTTTTTTTCTCAGATAATGAGTATTATCTTTAAACCAATTATACCTTTTTCAAGTAGTACAACCCGGCGCGTAAGCCTGGCGCAGTCCGGCCACAAATTTATTCTATAAAAAGGTCATAGTTTGCAACCCTGCAGTACCAGAGAAAATGCCAAATTTGACAAAATATTAACTAATTGTTTACGGGATACATTTACTCTACGTTTTTCCAAAGCAGACTCAGTTTTTCGTCTTTGCGAGATCTGTAAAAGGAACCTTGATAGTTTGGCAATGGATTATAGTGTCCGGTCCAGGAGTAAGTTAAAAACAAAGCTTTTGGCAATGAGAAAGGGAGTACCGATATCGGCATCTGAAAAAAGTTCTGGTTTAGTTTTTCCCCCAAGATTAATTATTACATTTTTGGCTTACAGATTCTCCCTAGCTCTAGGAATAGGTTTGAGTTAGTTGTAACTGGAACTTTTATTTTTTGCTCAAAATTTTGTGCAACCCCGTTGTGTGCGCTTGGCATGTTTTATTGTCTCGGCTCGCGCATTATCTACCAGCTTAGTGAAACTTCTCCTTCCAGTTCGATTCTTTTATTAAATGTTTTATAAAATTAAGTTGGTCTAATTGCTTGATATTATTGCTTTAAACAACTTGTGTTTATCGAATGTTATGTTAAGTGAACTTAACTTTTATTTTGTACCTACTAATGTTTTACAACTCTACTTCTAATGACTAACTTAATCCTCTTCGTCCCCTGTGGGACATAAGGCCGCCACAAACTGCTTCCAGTTGCATTGGTTTCCGTAACATAACACGTCTAATGAAATGGATGTGAAAAAGCGTAATTTGTTGGTCCAAATAATTATTTTTGTTGAAGAAACAGCTTTTTACCATACATTTCTGTTTAGCGACTTGCGATGTTTCGTCCCTTGCGATCCCAAAATCCTTTGCGTTATAGTTAGGATCGTATTACTGGTAACTCGCGTAATCCTAATCCCTTACGGCCCATGGGGCCAGCTCTAAATTCCAATGGACCATTATGGACCATTTCACAGTTCCTGAAAGGTAACCAAGCTTTTACCTGAAACCGAGACGAAGGCTGACCTCACACAGTCAGAGAAGTGAAAATAATAGACATGCTAATACGTTTCTTTTGATAATTATTTCTACTTCTCTCTGTCAGATCAAGCTTCGTCTCAGTTTCATGTAGAGGCTTGTTTACCTTTCAGAAATTGTGAAATGATCTAATTCTGTAGTGCTAAGCTCATTCATTAACTAACTTGTAACTTAGTTACGTCATGTGGTTCTGTGGACAAGACTGGAATCGATTTGTTACTGCATTATCTGTAATGAATCTCTGGGCTCCTTTGTACCGCTTATTTGGGACCTTTGTCGGAGCAATGCTCGAGAAGTCAACTTAGTATTTTTTCCTTGTGATGATCGAATTTTTTAACTCGGTGTTGATTAAATTACGTACTTCATGTTCTCACCGATGTTCTTCAGGGTTATTCCAGAAAGATCTAGGCCAAATAATATTTATTTGTGAGTGAAATACAATTATTTTGTTACATATATTTTGTTGGCTAACTAAGGATTGGACACTGTTATGAGAGATTTGTTTACAAATACACGCTTGTGGTGACCGCATAATGAACGAGAACATTCAATGCACGAGTCAAGGCTGAGTGTATTATGAACAATCCATTGTGTTTTTGACACTCGCTAAGCACTGTGGTCGAATCCAATCTCGATTTTTGCTAGCTGTTGACTGAATTAGGATTGCTGCCTAGCTACGCTCGCTCAGCCTCGTTTCGCTGCGGCAGCAATAAATTGTATTACAAAAAAAAATGCGTTATAGGCAATTTTAAGCTAAAAAAAGAAAAAGAAAATGAATAAAATTGAAAAAAAGGGAAGAACAGGCCTCGAACTGAGTCCGTTTACGTTAAAGTCAAAAGTTCTTCCGTCGACCCACGCTCGATATCTGATAGAACGCACTTCCTAATCTTTGATTACTACTAGTTTGTCTATATGTACTATAAGTACTATCATCGAGCCACGCTCGATATTCGATAGAACGCACTTCCTAATCTTTGATTACTACTAGTTTGTCTATATGTACTATAAGTACTACCATCGAGCCACGCTCGACATCCGATAGAACGCACTTCCTAATCTTTGATTACTACTAGTTTGTCTATATGTACTATAAGTTCTACCATCGAGTCACTCTTGATATCCGATAGAACGCACTTCCTAATCTTTGATTACTACTAGTTTGTCTATATGTACAATAAGTACTACCATCGAGCCACGCTCGATATCCGATAGAACGCACTTCCTAATCTTTGATTACTACTAGTTTGTCTATATGTACATATAAGTTCTACCATCGAGCCACGCTCGATATCCGATAGAACGCACTTCCTAATCTTGGATTACTACTAGTTTGTCTAAATGTACTATAAGTACTACCATCGAGCCACGCTCGATATCCGATAGAACGCACTTCCTAATCTTTGATTACTACTAGTCCTATACTGAACCGCCAGTACAGTACAGCTGTGATAGGATAGGTGTAATGTGATAGCTTGCAATGATACAATTAGTTACAATAACACCTTTGATTTATATTGTCTGCGGTGTTCTTCCTCTGTTTGTGTTTGTGATACATAGGATTTGTCCCTTAATTTTCAGACCGTGGCAGCACCCCACCTGCGGCAATGTACGAGACCTATTACGTAACAGCTCATAAGGCCCCCTGCAGGATAGCCTCGTTTAGCCCCGATGGGCGACTCGTCGCCACGGGCTCTGTAGATGCCTCAATAAAGGTCCTTGATGTTGAGCGAATGGTTGCCAAGAACTTGATGCCACAGATGCAAGACCAGGGGGGCCAACTGAGTCTGGAGAATCACCCAGTTATACGAACTTTGTATGACCACACAGAAGTATGTAGTGTTGTGTGTAATGGTAGTGTACTTAGTAAGCCGCTGACCGGTTTGTAGATTTTAGGAAAGTAACAATTAACATAACAATAAAGCCTTTTGCATAAACTATGAAGTTTTTCAATGAACGCATGTACCTGTGACAGTATTTCTTAAAAGTATTATCCAAGAATCGTTTAGTTTTTACCTAATTCTTGGAAATGTTTGGGGGACCTCTTGTTAAACATTTTAAGCTCTTTTTGATTTCTTTATTTCACATAACATTAATGATCTGATTGCGTTATCTCGCTTTGCATCACTATAAAGCTAAATCCTTTACGAGCCTAGTGGCCCGTGGAGCCGGCGCTTATCTCCGGTTTCTGTAGTGTTAAGCGGATGACAGTCTTTGACTCCCCCTGGACGGAACACAAATCCATCGCAGGTTAACTCCCAGCAAGTGCTGGTTTTCATTTACCTATCCCGCAACGGGATGGAAAGCTGAGTTGGCTTAGGCGGAAAAGAAGGTCACACAAATATTCGATTCTCGGCAAACTGCCGATATCGAACTGGGGACCTTATGATTGAGAAGCAGAGACCTTACTAACTGCGCCAACCACGTCCGATGAAAAAGGTTTTGAAAAAATGTTTTCAATCAATGGTTTTGCATAGTTACCTTTGAAAAGCATAATGTTATAAACGATAAAGACAAGAAACTAATTATAATAATTATATCACTACGTTTCGGTGACTCCATGACTCCATTGTCAAGTGAAAACTAAGTTAACAGGTAAAGTATTTTAATTTTCATAAAGTAATTTTTAATAGAATGTATTACTATACAAGTAAATAGTTTCAGATCGAAGCTTTTAAGATCCTAAAAAACGTTTAGCAACAAATTTCACTGTTTGATTATTTGAAGTGTTAATCGTTGGAGAAAAAACATACAACCTCCCTAAATGTTAAAAGCTGCTTTATGCAAACTTAATTGATTAAACTGAATACTTTATCCAATAACATATTTTTCATTTGATAATAGAGTCGTGACAAGAACGACACGTTGTGAAATAAAAACCTGAATAAGTTTCCTATCTTTATCGTTTATATATCATTTATAATTATCAACCTTTTGCAAATTTAACGCGGTGCAATCTCGAAGTAACCCAAATATTATAATTAACAACACAGTTGAATAAAATCTTACCCATTGGAACACATGTCTCTCCCTTTGGTCCCCAGAAATTTTTAAACCCTTCTGCGCAAACGCAATAGTGATAGTTCCACACCTGCGTTGAGACACAAATCCCTTCTCCAGGCCTCCCACATTGATTCTCGGCCTGGCAACTCCACAGAGCGTTGACGTCACCTGTTGGCAATGTCATTGATTATTTCACTTTGTCCTGATATACGTTTTGAAAGCAATGGGGTTTTGTAAGATCTGTCAGTACCTGAAATCTTGATTCAAGGTTTCCTTAAAAATTTTTAAAAATGTCAGCGTCAGTACAAATAAAAATGTGTAAAGCAGAAATCAAACATTCTAGAAATCCGAAGTATAGGGCATGTATACTTATATAAAGTACTTGCGGAACACCGAAAGGAAAGCACTTCCACGTTTGTAGCGAGCTTAGTCGCTTAAATAATAGCGAAAGTATTATCAGCCATGGCCAGCTGTTTTGGCTCTATTAGGCCTTGTTTAGCGAGCTTTATCGCTTAAATAATAGCGAAAGTATTATCAGCCATGGCCAGCTGTTTTGGCTCTATTAGGCCTTGTTAGAATGGTACAGACTTCGATGTGTCGAGGTGCTCATCTCATTTTCAGTGTACTAAACTGTCAGGTGGCCTATATATGCATTAAATAGGGAAATTATGGTGCTCACGTGGTTAGAGCTCATGCCTCCAACCTCTTTATAACACCGGTTCAAACCCAGGGCCTCGCATGTGGGCTGAGGCATGGTTTATTTCAATCTGACGGCGTAGTCCTACATCTTCTATGAAGATGAGTGAATAGAAGGGCACGTGATTTCATCATTGACATTTTCCAGATAGTCCTTTGTTAAATACTCAGACACAGGGCTGACTCTCGAATTAAATTATCAATGAAATCCTCCAATATTATAGCAAAACGGGGCTCATTACTATTTTGATTGACCATCTTTTCTCCACTAGAAGACTATCACAAATAGACCTCTAGTAGAGTAGCCAATCAGAATGCTGAATACGTGCTAGACCGTTAGTAGGTTTATACTAATTTCCAGTTAGCCCTTTATTAAATGACGAAGAGCTAAATCTCGAAACGTCAGCTTTTACCCTAATTAATGCTATGAGTAACCTGATTTCAACTTAGGGTTGATTCAATATAACGTTTTTTCACTCTGTCACCGACGAGCTTTAATTGTATTTATAAATCTATTCAAAAATTAGGTCAGGTTTGTGCTCTACTTACGACGATGTTAAAACATTGCAACGTAGATATCCTTAAATCAATTCTCAAAACATTTCTGGCAGAAGAAACGGTGTTAGTTTTCCTAGTCTATTCAATGTCTACTGCTGCTGTATGAATTGGATATTTTAAAAATACTAACTGTTTTGGATTTCCTTGAACAAATTTTCTTTCTCGACGAGTGACATGTTTCCTCTTTCCTCTGGTACAAACACGACGGATTCTTTTTCTCCAAGAACACGGCCTCCAAGATTCCCCAAAGTGTAAAACGGTTTTCCATCGTTCTTGTTGAGCAACCAAAAAGGTTCGTCGCCATACAGAGTAGATGTAGAATCAGCCATCTTTTCCAACAAACTGAAGCGATTAAAACGTTTGTTGTATTCATGAACTCCATTATGTGTGTTTTCAAGCGTCATGTGGATAATCGAGGAAGCCTTCACGTTTACGAAGACATTCTTTCCAAATAACTGTGTCTGTCAATAGCACACTCTGCTCACCTGTATCATAGCAGTAAAGGTCATTAAACCATCCAAACTTTGCTTCACCTTCATCTGATTCATCAACTGATTCATCTAAAGGGCCAAAGCCCCCAAAGAACATAACTTTACTCCCAATGGTAGATGCACAGAGCTTATCTCTTGGGCAAGGTGGATCACCTGTTGCTGCTTTGATTTCTCTCCAAACCATTGTTTCTGCGACGGTATCAAGAACATCACATTACAGAAACTGAAGTCAGATTCTTCCAAGAACATAATAAAATGATACTGTATAGGCCCTACCCTCAGTACGAAGAGGATTAAATAAGTAAGCAAGTATAGGCCAAGTACACTAACCTGTGTCAAGAACATGTAAGTCATTAAACCAACCACATTCTCGACTGATGCCCCCAAACATGTACAAGCTCTTCCCAACTGATACCATTGCTGCTGAAGATCTGGCAGCAGGCACTTGTCCACTTGTTAACGGTTTGCTCCAGCTGCAAGAATCTAGTCATAGAGAAACAATATAGCTTAATGTATTGTTAAAGTAGAAGTGCAATGCTTGTGGGATGTCGCTGGAATATTGAATATCACCGTGTTGCACATCATGCTTGTAATGGCACAGCCACTAAATATGGCACTATGGCCTCGCGGGTCAAAGGGACTAAGCCTGTACTAAAACCCTTAAAAAAAGAGTGAGCCTGAATGTTAGCAGCCATGAACAGCTGTTTTATCCTTATTAGGCCTTATCAGCATGACACAACTAACAAACAGGCACAGATTTCCACAACACTTATGGGATGTGGCAAGTGTTACGCTTGTCCACGGCTGCTAACATTCAGGCTCACTCTTTTTTAATGGTTTCAGTACAGGCTTAGTCCCTCTGACCTGCTATACCATAGTGCCCTATTTAGTGGCTGTGTTATTATAAGCACGTACGTGCAACACAGTTATAATTTCTTTTTATATTCAGGGCTCGACACTAACGGTAGCCAACTAGCCACAGACTAGTAGAAATTCATTTTTGGCTAGTAGATTTTCTATTTCCACTAGCCACTTTGGCTAGTAAACAAAATACAAGATTCTGTCTTCATCAAGGAAGACATCTCCGAATTGCAACGAATGGCTAGTAAAAGAAAATGTTTGGCTAGTAGCATCAAAGTTGGCAGTAGCCATTAGACTAGTAAGTTGAAAAGTTAGTGTCGAGACCTGCATAAACAAGTAAGCAAAGAAGCCAGAGGAAAACTGTTAATGGATAAATGTGAAGAGAATAAGGAATGAAGAAACTTCAAGCCAAGAAGGAAGACAAGAATGAGTGATGTATAAAGGCCGTATTGCAAAAAGACTGTGTACAAAACTTCGGGACGTATTAGAATCTTTAAAGACCTAACATCTAAATATAGACAGCACGACAGCTAACAACCAAGCTTTCAGTACGCGTTAGTCCCTCTGACCCGCGACGCCATAGTGCCCTATTTAGTGGCTGTGTCATTACAACACGCATGTGCAACACAGTTATATTTACTTTTCCAGCCGCATCCCACAAGCGTTGGAAACTGGACCTGTTTGTTAGCTGTGTCGTGCTGACGAGGCCCTATAAGACTAAAACAGCTGTCCACGGCTGCTAATATTCAGGTTCAGTCTTTTATTAAATGCTTTTAGTATCAGCTTAGACCTTCTGACCCACGAGGCCACAGTGCCCTATTTATTGGCTGTGTCATTACAAGCACACATGTGCAATACAGTTAAGCTGGGGACACACTATCGCTGTCGCCTTGTCGTTGCAGCTCAACGACTTGGCAAGACAGCGACCAAAAAATAATGCAAGATACACTGTCGTCGACGATTCAGCAGAGCGATCAAAATTTATATCATTATATCAGGTCGATTCTTTATTTTTGCCTTTACTTGGTCAAGTTGCGAAAGGAAACAATAGAACATCAATCCGTTTCTTATACATAATATGGGAATATACGAAATGTTAAATGTGAAACATTGTAGCCCATTACTCACATTTCTTCTGCAATTTTTTCCCATATGTTGGCTTTCATCTTTTCATTTTTATAATCCTTCATAGACATATCATAAA
>JAPEIX020099654.1:0-10258 GCA_026122405.2 Zoanthus sansibaricus
GTTAGATACTCAAAAGATATTTTTCCAAAGCTGAGTAGATTCAAGTCTTCCGAGACTAAGAAATGGAATTTCCCTCTCTCGCCAAACGACATGGCGCGTTCGGGTGGTATAGCATCAATGATGAGGTTACCTGTGCAAGATTCATCCGACGGATTGAGTGCTTGTTTTGTTGGAATTCCACTTGACTGTGGGACTAGTAATCGGTCGGGGACCAGGTATAGTACGTAAAACAGGCCTTAGGCGTTACATGGCTTTAGACTGACTTTTGTTTTGAATGATTTGTTGTCTGTTTCATTAGCTAGCATAAAACTTTGACTTTATATAGCTCACTACCAGACTAGACTAGTAGTTTTTGGGTAGGGGTGTGCCGCCCCCGGAAAGGGTACTCTATTAGTTTTTGGGTAGGGGTGTGCCACCCTAAGCTCAAAAGCCTGACCCTATCCCAGACCTATGAATGTTTAAATTTGATACCCCAACACAGACCTTTAAGTCAAAAACCATACCCTACCCCTAAGAAAACATGCGTTAAAAGCTGTACCCCATTAGCGTGCTTAAAGGACTGGCGTCACATCTGTGCTGGTTGTTTTGCTAATGTTATTATCATAGATGTTATCATAACTTTCTCGACACTCTACCCTATCCCAGACAATTAGAGCCCTGACCCATGCTAAATTAGATACCCTATTGCAGACCTCAGGCAAATGATACCCTATCCCAGACTCTAGAGCTCGAAAACCATACCCTATAGGGTGGCACATAATTTGTATACCTAATGTGGGAGAGTACTTCCCCCCCCCCAGTGTGCTGTCGTAAGCTCAAAACCCTGACCCTATCCCAGACCTATGAATGTTTAAAATTGATACCATAATTCAGAAGTTTATGTCAAAAATCATACCCTACCCCTGAATAAACATAAGTTAAAAGCTGCCTAGCCGTACCATTTCTATTAGTGTACTTATGGGACTGATATCGCATAGATCTGTGCTAGTTGTTAAATTGTTAATGCCGTAGGTGCTATCATAACTCTTTCAACACTAGAAACTATACCCTGTCCCAGACAATTAGATCCCTAGTTACACATGGCCAACTTAAATACCCTATCGCAGACCTCAGGCAAATATGATATCCTGTCCCAGACTCTAGGGCTGGGCAGTCCATACCTGTATACCTCATGTGGGCAAGCCCCCGGGCTTTAGCCTTAGGTAACAAAAGAACAAAGATAAGTATGGTTTTAATCTAAAACTTGAAAATCAGAAAGATTGTCCTGCTAACAAAAAAATGAAATTTCTGACTCTATGCAAGCAGTTTCTAGAAACAGAAAGGTAACCGTGATTTTCCTAACTATGGCCATACATTCTCTGTAAAATCGCTATTTAATAGCTGTGGCAGATCCAGGGGTGGTTCGGGTGGTTTGGTCGAACCCCCTAAACGGAAAGAAAAAACATTCTAACGTGCGATTTCTGAGGAAAAAACATAAGTGAACGAAACAAAATGCCAGTCTAAAATTTGATCTATATAAGCGCTTCCTTTTTTATTTGTCTACTTGGAAAAATAACAAGTTTGTTATTCACTCTCCTAGCCCCTAAAGTGGTCACTTTCGGAAATTACTGGATTAGGGTCCCGCTCTTCATTTGTAAGTTTCATTTTCTAGTAGTCAGTTGATCTATATTATTGTGAAGACTTAAACGTAGTCCTTGTTTAATAAAATCGCTTTAAAAGGAGATAGTTTGTTAAGGTATTAAACCGTCCACCACCATCCATCAAAACGCTGGAAATCGCATTTCTGAGGACTTAAATTTCAAAATTTTCCGAGGGAGCATGTCCCCGGACCCCCCTAGATGGGTCTGCCTTCGGCGGCTCATTTCTTCGAGCCCCTCTTTTCAAAATCCTGGATCCGCCCCAGTCTTTCCGTCATTACTAAGATACTAAGCACTGCTCAAACTTTTAAAAATTCAAGGAAGGCCGTCAAACCTCACTCAGTAATGCCAGTAATTAGTCTAAATAACATGAGTGTCAGTTAACATACCTTTCCTTTCTTTCCTCTTGCTCTTATGGATCTTTTTGGCCTTCTTTGTACTTTTATTTCGAATGCTATGACTGGAATGACTGTTGTGCGATTTTTTTCTATGTTTTCCCATTTCGTTTACTCCACTTTCACAAAAAGCGATTAGTAAAATTATGTAAAGTGACCGATTTACAGAGAATCTGACACCGGAATACAAAAATGAACGACACAGAGGCCACAAACAAAACACACATGCGTGACAAGAACAAACGTGTGACTAACGTGACTGGCCCGTGACTACGTAGCGACCTTTGTACCACAAAAGGTCAATGAAAACATGCAACAGTCACTGGCGTCACTGGCCGTCACTGCATAACAAATGTGTTACGTGTTGAATGATGGTTTGTTTAATGGCTTTAATAATAAATTATTTATTGATATCTCTTAATTTTCAAGAGAAATATAATAACACCGACAAAAGAGAAGATTTAGAGTCATGCTGGGCTTGTCGGCCATGGTGCTGGCGCTGTCGAAATAACAAAGTGAAAGGATGTCACTTTGTCGAAATAAAAAATGAATTGTCGCTGTCGCCTTTTTTTCGTCAGAATCTGTCGGCTGTCGGTGTTCTGAAACAAGATTGTCGCTACATTTTTGGCAATTTTGGAGCGATGTCGCTTGTCGCCAAAACCCCTTGGAAGGCCCCAGACCTCACAGTCACAGCATACGGTTTTTTACAATGCTCTTTTCAAGTCTTTTTGGATCGCATTGTATATATATTTAAAGTATTTTGCACACTAACTTTTAATTTTTAACACTTTGTCCGGTTTGGCTTGCCAAACATAAACACTTATGATAACTAGGTAGCCTTGGTGGTAAGATTGGAGTATAAAATAATTTATAGCGCAAACAACGATGTAGCACCAACATTAGCTATGAACCGTTTCTAAAACTTTTTTGCACGGTATGAAAAACAAATAACTATTGTCTTTCTCAACCATGAGTAAATTCGTAGCGTGTTCTGAAAAATTGTTTTTTTTAGCAGCACGATCCTATGAAAAAATTCTAACATAAAGATGAAAATTTTCATGATAAACATTTTAAATCATGGCGACAACAATAACTCACCATACGGGAAGAACGAAGCAGCGCCGACCAGTTTAACTGCTACAATGGCGAAAGCTACAGCAACATAAAAGGCTGCTCTCATTTTGTTTATGGTTGAGCTTCGAACTTTGAAAAAGATTTTTAAAAACAAGACTTAAGAAAACACAAGCACCACTCCGTCTTGCTACGAAGTTTCAAAAAATCTGTTTTGACGCAAGTAAAAAATGAAATTTAAACTTTATTCTTCGTCTCGTGACTTACACTCATTGGAGAACAGAGGGCGGGACGCCGGAAATTGAGAAAAAGAAATTCATTACTTTGCGAAGGAAATGAAACTGAAAAACTAAAAAAGCAAACTTTTAGGACTAAACCTATCATGTGATGAGTAAAATAATTTCGCAAAGCTTTTGCTTTGTTTGGTGGGGGTATCTTAAATGATGGCGGGACGAGAGAAAACCTTCAAAATGAAAAACATGCAGACTTGTCCCAAAATTTTTAAAAGTTGTTTTGTAAAAAGAAATGTAACTCTTGGGTTTTTTTTATAAAATCGAGTAACCTTCGTCTGAGACTGAGCTGTTCTTAACTTTTTGGCAAATTCAGCCTCAAATTGTTCTTAAATTGTTCTTATTGTTATTTTTCTGATATTTCCAAACTAAATGTGCCGTAACGGAGTAGCACAGATTCCAAACAAACGTTTTATCATGCCGTAATGAAAACAGCGGTTAGAAGTTTTAAAATATTATTATTAACTTACATGCACATCTCACTGGCTGTTTTTATGCTAGGTTTATTGGGACATTACGTTGTCTTTGGAGTGGGTTTTCTAGACGCACTTACCTAAAGATGATAAAGCCGTAAGAAGTTAAATATGTCTGTCTTATTTTCCGTTTTCATACTAGACGTAAAAGTCATCTCAGACGACTTTAACGTCCCTCGCATTGCATATACAGTTGAATCCTAATAACTCGAACCTCCAGGGGATATAGAAAAAGGTTCGAGTTATCGGGAGTTCGAGTTACCGGGAGTTGAGAGCAAATGACCGAAATTAAGAAAAAACGTTGATCCGGTGCACTTCTATTCGAACAATGTACATTTTAACTTACAATAATTTAATTTAATTTAGTACTGTGTGTATGTAATGAAATGTTTCTACTAGTATCGCTTTTCTTTTTCTTTTTTCATGCACACTGCACTTCAAGGGACACCAAAAATTTATTGACATTTTGAAGAAAGAGTTATAAGAAGCAAAGCTTGATGAAATGAAGATAAAATGTAAACGACCCTGAACTGAATTCAACATTTGATCTACAGCATTGTATTTTTTTACTTGTCACGTCTTCAGAAACGTGGTTCGAGTTATCGAGGGTAAAATTACTTACAAAATGACCTAAAGGGAAATGATAATTGGTTCGAGTTAGCGGGAGGTTCGAATTATCGAGGGTTCGAGTTACCGAGGGTAAAATTACAGTAAATGTATGACCGAAATCCACGGGAAATCGATGTTGGTTCGAATTAGCGCGAGGTTCGAGTTAGCGAGGGTGCGAGTTATCGGGAGTCGACTGTATATAATTTCTTCTGTTTGTCTGGTTACGGATGTTGTGATGTTACATTACTACAGAGCCCCGCCCTCTCACAGGTTCTTTCACTTTCGGTGCAGGGTTGTTCCCCCACAATAATTAGTTCCTTCCTACACCACTGCAGCATCATAGCTCATTTGAAAATCACATGATAAACAAGTAATGTAATAAATGGAATGCTGCGTCGGTGTTCCTACAGAAACAGTTTTAAAAAAGGGATAAATATTACACCCTGAGCAGTGAAAAATAATTTTAAGACTGAACTGGAGTCTTTCGTCGGAGTGACGAAGAAGAACGACTTCGGTCCGAAACGTCAGTCTTAAAACTCTTTTTCACTACGATGTAAAATTTACCCCTTTTTTAAAACTGATAAACAAGTCGTTTGGTTTCCATTGTAATAATCATGTGACTATCCTAACATCTAAACAGGAAAAGGTACAAAGGTACTGCTTTACTAGAACTGGTTTTGAAATGACGTCAGGCGGATCTAT
This sequence comes from Zoanthus sansibaricus, assembly GCA_026122405.2. Lineage (NCBI taxonomy): Eukaryota > Metazoa > Cnidaria > Anthozoa > Zoantharia > Zoanthidae > Zoanthus > Zoanthus sansibaricus. Next base: position 5,178 of record JAPEIX020099654.1, read on the forward strand.
GATCAATATCCAATCAAATGTTAGGATTCCATTTGGGGACAAACCCGAATGGCGGAGCCTGGCGCTACAAAATGCAAAGCATTGCAAATCCAAAACAAATTAAAAATTGTATTTTAAGCAGTATTTAAGTAGATATAGAATGCTCAAACAATGTATCTGGAAATCCGAAGAGGAAAAGGTTTCAGAAGAATATCTTGTTGGTTTTATTTCTCGATTGATTGAAGCAGAACAGCAGCGATGGATCGAAGCTGCAACAGCAGTGGAGACAAACATAGAAGATGAGATTACTGCCCAACAAGCTGTCGATCCTGGATGGAATTTACTTGGGTAAGCGTTTATTTCTATTCAAAGGAAGACATACAACTGCAATACAGTGAAGGATATGTCCTCGAGAGCCAATAGCTTTCATTGATTCATGAATTTTGCTTTCAATTAAAAGTTGTGAAATTCAATGTTAAATATCAATTTACGGCAGATGCAAGTTTTGCAACTGGAAGGAACTTCCGGAATATTGAACTTGTAATGTAATGTGGGGCATACCTATTCATGCAGCAGTTTCATTTCGAATATGGCTATGTAATGGGACTATAGGAATTAGGGTCAGTTTGCATGTTGTAATCATGAACTGGTAAGGAATAATATCTTACAATAATAATGATATGATAATGATAATAATAATAATGATAACTACAAGATATTATTTTTAAAGATAAAGAGAACTTCGAAAAAATCCGAGCCCCAGATGTGTTCTAGTCAGATTCTCTAACCAAAGAGCTACTGGAAACTCGATAGTGCATGAGCAAGAGTCGATTTTCTGGGTCTAGTCTAAATAATAATGATAACGATTATAATAATAATAATAATAATGATGATGATGATGATGATAATAATAATAATACAACTTTATTTCAGTGTCAGTGTTATAGCAGTTGTCCATCAAGCAGGGTTTCAGTTAATTTTTTAGGGGTATGGCTAAAAAAATTAAGTGGCAGCAAAAAGCCATCCTATTATAGAAAGCCCCAGCTAATAACACTTGGTACACAAAGTTCCCCTGAAAAACAGTTGAAGGTTCACTTTAAAGACCGAATAACAGGGAATACATCACTCAGTGTTTTCTGCGACAGAAATCTTTAATAAGTGTGTGACAGAGTGATACGTTGAGACACAGAGTAAACATAACGCTATGCTTTTATAGCCTAAAGAGTTCCAACAAATATGGTTAAATGTCTATTTTTAAGTTTGCAATTACTTGCATTTCGACATTTAACTATACGTATTATCTGTCTTTCACCCAAAAATTGCTCTTGCAAAAGCCCATGAAGCCGTGCTAAATATTCTTCCGAAGTCAAGAGAGAACTGGCAATGGAGTAATTTTGTTGAGTATATTATAAAATTAGAAATAGTCCATTTGCTTTTTATCAAATAACTTGCTTTATCACCTTCAACTTCAATGTCAACAGGCATGGGAAACTTATAAAAACAATACATCGCTATTTCCAGAATTTAGAGTAAGTATATTTGTGCTGTAGCTTAGGTTTAATTTAATTTAATTTTTAATAATATTCTATGTAAGCTAAATCCTTTATGAGTCTAGCTAGTTGCAATTGCCCATGGAACTGGCACTTATCTCAAGTTTCAGTAGTGTTAAGAGGATAAGGCTGTTTCACTCCCTCTGTACAGGACACTAATCCATCACAGGCTAGCTCCCAGCAGACACTGGTGCTTATATACCTACCCCAGTTCTAAGGATGGAAAGATGATTTTGCTTAGGAAGAAAGAAGCTAGATAGCACAAATATTAGAATCTTGGCAAAGCTGGCTTGAACTGGGGACCTTGTGGTGCCCACCCAATTAATATTAGCATATAGTGAAATTAATTCATTTTGGTAGTTGCTTTCAGTATATTCATGGTTTGTTTTGCAACTTTACTATATATATTAAATAATTAGTATCCAATTATTTTTCTTGTACTGGTGCACTGCTAGCATTTAGATTTTCTGCAGGTAGCAATATCTGGATATTTAAGAACAATAGATTATATTAATATTATCATCAGAGCAACATTTTCTCACAGGTATTAATGTGCCATGCAATGTTGCACTTTGATGTTTCTTAGTATGGACATTTACATATTGTGAAAGCTTTTATCTAGACTCTACCCAAATTTCTTTGTTAATATAAGCTATTCCCTCAGCCTCCAAATGATGTTGTATGGTCAAACAAAGGTAATGATTATTGGACTTTCTTTTTAGCTTATTTGGATTAGGAGTCTCAAAACTAAAAAGATTCCTATGGAAATAATTAATGTATGTTTGATTTGTAACACAAAATCGCACTTATTTAACTATCAAGAGTTGGCTAAAAGGAGGAAAAAGAGTCTAACTTGTACAAATGCTAAAATGTAGAAATATAAATAGAGCTAATCTTTGATTGCATGTACACTTCAACAAGAAACATTAATATTATTAATTTGGTATTTTTTAATACTAGGCCTCACAGATATTGCCTCAGCCTAACTTCCAACACTCGCAAACCAAATGGGCCTAAGGGTAAAATTAGAGTGGTGAGTGATTATTTATAAAGTACTGTTCAAAAGAAATAACACAAGTTTTTGCAAGATTAACTGTGATCAATTTTTCTTTTGTTTAAATCTTACAAACTAAGTGTAAACATCAAAATTTATTAATTTAAGATATCATAAAACCATAGTTTAAAAATCAAATGATATTTTGAGGTCAAGTTCCAAAAAACATCATGAAATTTCAGAAAGCAAAATGAAATGTTTTGAATGGAAACAAAATAATTATATTATGCCAAAAACAATGACAACATACACCTATAGCTTCCTCAAACTTGGATTACTGAACCATGAAACTTTGGAGTTTGCTATCATGCTCATGTTTAACAACTTTATCTCATTTAAGATTTCTTTTTGCCTCAATATCAGCTAATAGTCTTGGATATTGCAGCTAATGATGGTCATTTTCAGCAGTTATGCAAGTTAATGTCACTGCCAAAATCACTTGTTTTAATCCAAAAGAATGAAGAAATTTGCTGAAATGACGAGTTCTTAAATTAACTAATATATCATTCAGTCTATAATTTTCATGTCTTTACCTATTAAGCAAAACCTTTTTGATCAAGATAAAAAAGAAAATCACCATGCATTAATGTTTGCTGGCTAGATGGAGTGCAGGGCTCGAAATTGCGACCGATACGGTCGCATTTGCCACTAAATATTTCCTTTTGTGATTAAAACTTCAACGGTGGTTGCAATTTTGCGATTAACTGTTTTAAATTTTGCAACTAAAATTTTAAAACCATCACAAAAATGCGACCATGAAATTTTCTTAGTTTTGAGCCCTGGAATGTATAATTCATATTTTTGAACTTTTCAGGTGCATGCCAGTCAAGATAGTACTCCTCAGACGTCTTTACAGCCTTTTGTAACTGAAGATAGTAAGTTTTTATCAGTGACAAACACTAGAAGTAATAGGCATAAATTTACAACTGTTTTCTTATTGGTTTAACAAGTTCAGGCAGTTAACAAGTATTTATTTACATTGTACATGCCACTTAACTACACAGTCTCAAACTCAATATGTCAGTATTTGTTTTGATTGCTTCAAAGATGAAGTTTTCTTGAGATTCTTTTTAACGAGTTGAAATGCCTTTAAATCATTACTTTTATTAAGAAATTTTCTAAATAGAAAAAATATTGTATGTATATGGAACAATTTTTTCGTGTTGCATTATCTGTAGTAAATTTAGTTTGGGAACAAATGCAAAGAAAAAGGAAAATTAAATGATATTTTACTAAATGTAAATATAGTTCTTAGTCTAAGAGAAGATTGTTTTTAATTTTTCTTATGGAGTCACTGTCGAGTGTTTTAAAACTCCACAAACAGAAAAAATATTGTTGACAATTAAAACCCGCCCTATGGTTGCTAGTACAATAAAATATGTCAGTGTTGTAACTTTTGTCAGGGACCGCGGAGCTGGGGGGGCCGGGGGGGCACGTTCCTCCCCCCAATAATTTTGCCGCATCTGCCCTGAAAAAAGGCCTTTTCATATTTATTTTTATAAAAAAGAATTTAAATAAACAATTTTAAATTTTAGATGCATTTATAGCGATTCTAGAACCTCTAATTTTCAAAATTTTCCGGGGGAGCATGCTCACAGACCCCCCTAGGAAGCTCGCGCCTACGGTGCTCGCTGTTCGCGCCTTCGGCGCTCTTGGTGGTGCCCCCCAATATAGAACTGGCTCCGCGGTCCCTGTTTGTCATTTCATTTCTTATTTGTGACATAGTATAAGAATATTTGTATAAAAAATTATGATTTTCTTCCCTTTTTTCAAATCAGGAGTTACATCATCATTGGATGGAGAATTCAATGAACAGGTGAAATATTGTGCTGTATCTAAATATGGTTTGAACAATTCATCTGTTACTTAAAGTTTAAGAGAACACTGGCGTAGCTACGTTTAGACTGTATACAGTAGACAATAAGCCAAATATACCAGGTAGTAACAATTTGTTTTCAAGAAAAATTACGTTTTTTTCACATGCCAGTGCAAATGTGTCCCAAAACCACAAGTTTCACTTAGTGTCATTTAGTGTTGGAAAAATCGGCCCATGTAAGATAATTTAAGAAAGTCCAGGATCCTTGATTCCACAGTCCAAAAGTAGTTGGATTTCAGATGAAGATATAATTCCATGTCCATGGATTCTGGATTCCACAGTTCGAAAGTGACTGGATTCCAGATTCCATGTCCATGGATTCTGGATTCCACAGTCCAAAAGTAGCTGAATTTCAGATTCCATGCCCTTGGATTCCGAATTCCACAGTCCAAAAGTGGCTGGATTCCAGATTCCATGTCCATGGATTCTAGATTCCACGGTCCAAAAGTGGCTGGATTCCAGATTATATGTCCATGGATTCTAGATTGCATGGTCCAAAAGTGGCTGGATTCCAGATTCCATGTCGTTGGACTTCAGATTCTACGGTCCAAAAGTGGCTGGATTCCAGATTCCATGTCCATGGATTCTAGATTCCACGGTCCAAAAGTGGCTGGATTCCAGA
>JAPEIX020099695.1:0-10258 GCA_026122405.2 Zoanthus sansibaricus
CCCTTGTTGTGGCTGACGTACTGGCCGTTATTTTTGGCAGCTTTCTTCGTTGTTTCTCTTGAAGCCAGAGGCCAACTACTTGTTCTAGCATATTCGTCATCATCCATGTCAGAAAATTCTGAGTCGCTGCTCATGGAGTCATCACTTGAACTATTTTTCATGTCTTTTGATGAACTTTTGATTTGGTCAACGACTTGTAGAGAATATAAGAGTTTATGAGGAAATTGCGAATCTAAAAGCATATTCCAGTCTACTTCAGATGAATCTTCAATTTCAGAACTGTCAGAACTAATTCTTGAAAGGCTTTCTTCATCGTTTGGAGTTTGCCCAAAGTATTTCAAATTGTTTAAAATTGTCGGGTTTGTTAAAAGAAGCATTAACAGGTCCCAAATGATCTGGCAAAGATGATGCACTTGGGTGTCCTGAGCAAAAACCTTTTTCCGTTTCTCTCTTGGTTGTAATCTTTCTGGTAGTGATACATCTCCTTGTTCCTTCTCAGAAATAGATTTGTGGGTATCTTCCATTATATTTCCAGTGTCCATTCCAGAAGATTCAGACGTTTGGACCTTTAAATTATCCAGTAATTCTAAAAAACTGAAAAATTGTTCAAAATGTTCCTTCTGTAAAAGTAATATCATAGGAGTTTTACTTCTTTCGGGAGTTGGAAGGGATGATGACGGTATTTGGCTACCATCTTGGTAATTTTCTCGTCTTGTTGCACCAACTGAGACAAAAACGAGCTAAGAAGATAAAAAAATACTTAGAGTTAATAAACACTCACCAACAGAAAGCTTAACAAGCTGAAAAACCGGGTTGGGTTGAAATTAAGAATGGGTCAAGGAGTATGAGCTTTATTTCAAAAGCTTATTTAGCTTTTCAAGCGCCCTCGAAAAACGAGAACTACATGTACATTTATGAAAATGTTAAGAATTTTAAGCATCTACTTTTAAACCCTGAGGATAATTTAGATACGACTCAAATCTAACGTCCTTTCACAGAGATCAATGATTATGTCTATATTTTAAAAGGTATTTTTCACATAGAATTTGTTAATAAACACGATACATTTTCGACTTAAAATGATAACTAAAAGAAAAGCCTGCATTTGTCTATTTAAATTCGGTTGAAATTTTCTTGAGGAATCACTTGATTATCATAACTGTGCTACGACAGTAAAAGACTAAAACTTAAAGATAACTTTTAGTCGATACATCCAAATTTGAAACGAATTTTAAAAGATTTTTAGTATACTATTGTATATCAGAGTTTAAGAAAACTCGTCAGATCTACAGAACAAAAATTAGAGTGCGGGCTTTAATCTAGAACTAAAATTCTCGGGACAACTTGAATGATTTAACAATAGGAACATAAACCTACTTGAAGATCTTTAAATCCAACATCTGCGAGAGATTTTTCATCCAGATCTGGAGTTAACTCGTGACCTTGAGAGATTAACCTAAAAGGTGGGTTCAGCTGATGAGAAATAGGCGATAGCAAGGAATGCTGGGATGCGGAACCATATTGCTGTTGCTTTTCTCGGAGTTTCTTGCACCAGTGCGTCACTTCCGCTCTCAAGTCAGCCACAAGATCAGTAGAATTCATTTCGAAGGTCCCCTTTATAGCAAGACAATTATGTTACTAACACTGTATACTGCATATCTCAGTTATGTTTCAGGTAGTATCATTTACACAACAAAGTCAATAATAAGACATTATTAACAGACCGCAAGGTGTGTATGGAAAAATATCAGAACAAGGTCTTTTATTTTTTCATACAGAGTGAGCAAACGAGGTTAATAAATCGTTTATTATGACTTTTTCATTTCCGGTAATTTATTATATGTTTACATGTACGTGTACGGATATCATCAGAAATATTCAATAATTTTTGAAAAGCTTCGGAAATGTTTAAAAACTGTTTCTTAAGCATTATTTGATTTTTGAAATTGTAAAAATTTGCAGAAATCTTTGGAAGAGTACGGAAATCTTCCTTAAAATCGTTTTTTAAGTAATTCTGCGAGTTTTGAAACTTTTCTGAAAATCAACTACCAGAAAACCGGCCCGAATACGCGCGTATACGGCCCGTCAGCCAAAAACGCCCTTCGACAAACCACACGTCAACCAATCAGAGTGCAGGAAATTGAAACGTCACATAATAACAAGCCTCAAAGCAAACAATATATAAAATGACCCTTTTCTTGAACTGAATTGTTCATCTTGATCACTTCTAATGGCTCAAGCAGATTAGAACTCCCTTTTAATGTACTTGGTTTATCTTTTTGCCAAAACAACACATTTACACAATTACATTTAATGGATACATCAGATATAAGTCAACAGCGTGGGCTATAACTAAGAGCGTTTCTTGCAAAAAAATCAATTTAAATTAAAGGCATTTCATAAGGATTACAGTAAAATCTGATACTTAAGATTTAATAGATTTACAAGAAATGAAAAAGAAAGATGACGATGAACTTTAACGATTGTGGAACACAGTCAGAATCAATGTACCTTATCGGAAAGGCCAGCTGGTTGACACAAAACTCTGATGGGGTAGTTCTTCTCTACAGATCGAACTGGCTTCTGTTGATGGCTAGTAATTCCATTTCCCTCCAGTGACCATAGGTGAAGGTGGAAAGCAAATCTAGCAAGGTTTCAGAGACATATAAAATGTTAGTGTTTTTTCCAGAACGGGCGGAATAGGCACTTTCTTTTAAAACAAACTTTCCTGTCTTAGAAATAAAGTCACTTGGGGTTACCGTAATAACTGAGGTTTGGAATAATATCTGGTAATAGAACTGAGTTCCCGAAAATATTATGTGAAACATCAGCGTTTTCGGGCTGTCTTGGTGGTATCTTTTAACTGATGTTACCATACCAAACATGATTTGGGTTTCGATTGGTCATCATTTAGCCTTTGCTAAATATTTTACCTACACTAAGAATTAAAACAAGGGCAATTTAGTCAAGCCCTCACCCCTACACAACTTTGTGAACACTGAGTATCATATGAATAAACAACCTGTTAACTCTAATAGGGTAAATGAACTCAAAGTATGATGCATTGATAGCACAGGTGTTTGCATTTTAGAAAAAAAAAATTTAGCTTCTTTTTCAAAGTGCTATTGCGCATTTGAGACTGGAAAATCAGTCTGCAATACTACAACAAGTTTGACATATTCTTACCTTTTCTTAAATGCCTCAATGTGGCTTTTTAGTAATAATAACCCTCTCTCCATAATGAGCAAGTTATGTCCTTGTTCCTAGCATAAAAAACAACAACAAAGAACACGTTCAACCATGGTGCTCACTGACAGATGATAACAAATTCCAGGAGTTTTCCAGGAATTCTCCAGGGTAAAGAAAACATTTTTCCAGGACCCAACCCCAGTTTCTCTCTCCATCTCGGCATATAAAAATGCAACAATATCAAGTAATTTCTGTCACAGTAGCAGCAACTGAAATCGAGTCTACAAAAAATACAAAAAAAAAAATACAAGCAGGAGTCAGACGCTTCTGCAGGTTTTGGTTTGTTTTGAAAACTGATGAAAAAGTTTCCTAAAAATTCCAGGAGTTTTCCAGGAGTTTAGGGAAATTATCTGTTTTTCCAGCAGTTTTTCAGGGCCCTGGAAGAAAATTTTAAAATTCCAGGAGTTTTCCAAGAGTAGTGAGCACCATGTTCAACGGATGACTTAAATAAAGCTGAAGTGTAAGATAAAGGGCCTCATTGACTTTGCAAGATTATTCATTCATGCGCATTAAGCAAAGGGATTTTTTCAGGTCTTTTCGAGACCTCAATAGGTTTCATTCTTTTTAACACTACAAAACTTAAAAGGGAAATTTTACAGGCTTACAAAATATACAGTACATGATTTCAAAATTTCAGAGTTTTAAGTTCTTGGTTGACTGATTTTCTAAAATGATAACAAATATCATGCCGTTCTATAGTTCTCTAGGGCTCAATATCATTGTACAACAAAGAATATTAGCTGATATCTGTCATCTCTGTTCAGATGACCCGTATCATCTAATGAAAATGCAGGAAAATAATAGAAACTGCAGCTACCACAGGTATGAACAACTTTTTACACTTCTAGTTTACAGTTGGTAGTCTATTGTAGTCTATTGTGCAGGAGGCACGGGTTCAATTCCCAGCCGGACCAGCACTCAAGGAGGTGCTGCCTCTGCTCTAACATCTGCAAATGGTTAGATCTTTCTTCTCGGATAAGGACATTAAACCGCCCTCGGAGACATAATATGTGTGTTTATACAGTATGTGTCTGTCATATGAAAGGTCTCCGTCCATCTTCGAGTGGTAAAGATGGCGTCCCCAATTAGAGGGCCTTTGGCCAGCTATAAGACTTGACACCTAAATAAAGTCTTTATTATCATTATCACTGAATAGATTGATACTGTAAGCTATGACCCTAATTAAGGACCGATTAAATGGTGTTTTGCCTTGTAATTGCAGATTTGATTTATTAAGGCATTCCAACTGAAGCAAGGGCTCACACTTCAGCCCGGTAAACAGGCATGAGTTCAACTCCAGGTTTAATAAAAAAAAAAACTCCAAACAATCGACCCCTTTACATACCAAACATGACTATGTACCTTTGTTAGCTGCTGTGAAGCCTCGCCAATGCTTTTCATACATCTTTGAATAAATTCTTCTTCAAATTTGAGACTTCCACCATCAGCTATAAAAAAGGAATAATATTTACGTGGTAATTATTTTTATTGATCACATTTCCACTCTTCTAAAATAGAATGATCTTCGGTTTAGAACAGAGACATCAGTTTTTTTATAATTATTTTATTTCACTATATCTACAAATAATTGTAGATTACAAGAACTAATTTCTTTTTTCAGGCGATTCTAGCATATACAAATTGTTGTTAATCTGAAGACGACTTAAAGAATTGAAAACGTTTATTTTAACTTTTGACTTTTTTGAAAATCTTTTACACCATTTTAATATTTTATATAACTAAATACTTTGTTACCTTTTTAAAAAGTTAAAGTTATGCTACACCAGGGGTTTCAATAACATTAGTTATAAGCGGCCATTGAAGGTGTAATAGGTGGCTGTGACCACTAAAGGTGCCGTAAGGACGTAAGGCCTTAAGGGCCAAACAGACGGCGGTAAGAGGTCCCACAGGAGGCGGTAGACTGCCGGTAACCGGCTTTTATTGAAACCCCTGTTAACAACAAGAGTTCTGATCAACAACAGCAGATTCAGAATGGTGTGGTGCAGTCAATGCAGTGATGGTCATAACGTGAAAGATTTGAACATCCCGTTAAAATTGCTTTCGATATGTAGAAATACTTGGCTGCAAGAGAAACCCACTTTTATTCACAATACATAATTATATAATGCCTTTTAAGACCTCAAAAAGAAATTCTAGCAAATTTAAAGGAGGGAGAAGTATAGCATACTTAGGAGAGCAATGGAGCTGGAGGTGCAAGGCAGTACTGTAGATCATAGGCCAAAGAAGACCTGGAGTAAGATAGTGGAAGAAGACATTATGAAAAATGGACATCACTGAAGATATGGAGAGGATAGACATCAGTAACGGCAACTCATATCACGTCCAACCCCAAGGTGTGGAAAACTAGGAACGTTAAACGATGATGATATTACATGATATATATACAGGTTCTCCCCTCGGGGCTTTTCAGAATATGTTTACAAGTATATACAATTGAGGTCAGTTAGATGAGGGTCTTAGAAAGTCCACTTGAGCGGTTCACATGTTAAGGCGCAACTTTGCAGCTGATAAGAAGTTCCCTCAGTTGAAGAAACAGACCACAACACCGGCATCACTATCCTACTCTTTGCGACAAGTGTGTGGGTTCTTTTAAGTCCCTCGACAGAAAGATCGAGAGACTGGGCCTATGGTTTAATGTCCTTATCCAAGAAGATGCGAAGGTCTAACCATTTGCAGATGTTAGAGCACCTTCTCCTCAGTTATTTTAAGACCCCGAGTGTTGGTCCGGCCGGGAATCAAACCCGAGCCTCCTGCACAGCAGACTGATGCCTTACCAACTGGGCTAGCCAAGCAGCGATTTAATGATGTTTGATGATTTGTTTGTTAAAAAATTGTTTCATTTTGGGATCAAAAAAGTATGGAGAAATTTTTCTTTTAATGTTAAATATAAAAACACATAAAGCTATATAACTATTATTTGGAATTTTCTTTTTGATGGTGACAGGTTTGGTATCAATTCTATAACTAAAAAAAACAAACAAAAAAGCTGTCTTAAAGTTAGATGCCTATTTCTCTGATACTGCAATTTGCACTAAGAATAAATTAAAGAGGCTATCTACACTAAGCTATTTACGCTAATCTACACTCCGCCGTCCCTGACACAACATTAGGAATAACAATTGATTTATTTCTCATGATAGTAAATCATATTATATACAGCATTTTAATGGTGTATCTAGGACGGATCTACATAAGCTATGTAGAACTGTATCGTCACATACAGTACAGTATTTACCACAAGGAAATCTAGAATATTTGATAATAATCATAGTATGGGCACTCCTGAAGAATATCTGGGTATGTATTTTAACACAACAAAGGGTGATCATGCAACATACTGTACCTGTATATGAAGAGTTATGAACCTTTTGTCACTTAGTATTGAAGCTATTGTCTTTGTGGTTAGAGAGTTTGTGAGAGTTGTTTGTGCGATCATTCTCAAGGAATGGTTCAGATCCTGCACATTAGTTTTGGAAAGTACTGGGTCATTTATGGCAAACTGGACTTCTGCACCTACTGTGACGATTCCATCATCACTTGTTGGGATCTGCAACAAAAATCCAGTATCCACTTGACATTTGTGAACAAGATGTTTGTATAAAGTTCAGATAAAAATAATGATATTGGAACATAGGCATTACTAAGGTTTTTTTGAGAGGGAGTTGACTGTTAAAGGGCAGTGAGTCTTTACGAGCCAAAGGTGCAAGCAATGTAGGGGGTCCATTGACAAGTTTTCCTGAAGGCATCCATGTTCAATTATGTACCCATCCTAAACTTTCACCAGATTTACTGCAGAGAAAGATGGGGGAGAGTGCTTCCTTGGTCAAAATAAATACTAACAGTAATAAAAGTTTGGAGGATAAATTAGTTCTAATGAGATTATTCTCACTGACTAATAGGACTTTTTCTGAAAGTTAAAGTAGACTCCTTTTAATGACATTCAAAGGGAACGTTGTTTGCCCCTGACACCCAACCCATCCCATGCCATGTCTGTAGAAAGTGATCTGTGAGCACTGTGATGTTTCAGTTATAAAAGGAAGACCTGAAAACATTCATGAAGGCTCTAGGGCTTAAAACTGAGACTTCTGAAGTACTGTTTGAGTGCTCTTACATTCTGAAGTATGAAGGCAAAGCTGAATGGGAGTTTAAGGTCAAGGTTACTTAAAAAAAACTAATTTCATACCCAAGACGTTTCAACACTACTATCAAATTCTTCAGCAAAACGATTGGCCGTTTTTATACTAGAGACACATTATCCACCTGGACAAATTTGGGCAAACTTTTGTAATTCATTTGGTTATACATCTCTAGTATAAAGACAGACATAAGACAGATAAATTGTCTAGTATCTAGACAAAGTTGTTTTTGAAATGCATCTTCATCAACGGACTAAGCAAGATGAATAATTTGTCTGTGTGTGTAAAGACGAAGCAAATGAAGATCGCTAAAAACTGAGACCTTTTATTTCAAGAATACCAGTTCCCATTCCTTTTTATTTGGCCACGCATACTTTTTTGGATGTTTATCTCTCTTTAGTTAGATCATGTTCTTATTCATCCCGTCTTTACACTAGACATACAAGATGAGGGACGTACAGTATAATCCGTCTGGACAGTCACAGATAATGCGTCCTCTAGTATAAAAACAGGCCACTAACTATCATTATTAAATTTTCAATGGTCTCGAATATTGCATTTCTAGCGTTCTGATTGGTTCACTCAATCTCGGTTATTAGCTCATATACCGAATAACCATATATGGAAACTAACTGTGTAAAGTGGTGCCAAGCTGAAAAATGTCAGAATAAAATTTTGTTGTCATTTTTAGGTATCGAAGGGTTCAGAAAGCTCACCAAATTTAATAAAACAATTATTCCATTCACGCTTGTTGGATATGAGATGATTATAGCCAATTTGGCGCTACGTGCCTCCTTGGCTATTTACCATCTCATATCCAATGCGCGCTCTTGGAATAATTGTTAAATAAACAAGGTATCATGCAATGAAAGGGAAGACAAAAAATTTGCATTAATCTTTCCCCAATACATGCTCATTTAACTTTACTATAGTTAATAAATAAGATATTATTAACTGAGCATTTTAAAGTCTGTATGGCAAAATATCAGACCAAGGTACAGACCAGTGCAGCAAGATTTGTACAAAAAAGACTGAGGTCTGATAACTTTGTACATACGAACTGAGCAAGCAAGGTTAATATATCAAATATTATACAACTTTTTTATCTTCTGGTAATGTATCCCACGCCTACATCTGCAATAATTATTGTAAGTATCCAACAGTTTTCAGAAAGCTTCGGAAATGTTTAAGAACTATTTCTTATGAAAAAGTTCTTAGAAAACAACTGCTTCTTATGAACAGTTTTTTTTTGGAAATCTTCAGAAAAGTTCTGAATTTTCAAAAATTTCTTAAAATCGTTTTTTAAAGTAATTTTGTGAGTTTTGAAAATGTTCTGCAAATCAACACCCAGGAAACAGGTCCAAATAAGTGAAAAATAATTTATATGGCCTGTGGGTCGAATACTTGCGTATATGGCCCATGGGCTGAATATGCATTTTGATAAACCATGTGTCCACCAGTGTGTTTCTTAAGGCCGGTACACCAGTAAATTGTACCGACGTTCCCCAACGGCTGTACCAGTTTTCCCCAACTTCAAAGACTGTTCAAAATAATTTTGGGTATGTCCCCATACATCTCTGTGTCTTGAGCATTTGGTGATTGATGACCTTGTACCCTCTCCAGATGTACCTGCTTTCCCACTGATTGTACCCCACTTCCCAAGCCTTGAGAAACACACTGTCACGAATCAGACTTGCGAATCAAACTTGCAAGGTTATAAAATAATATAATTATATAATTTAAACTATAAAGGTGTGTGAGACCTGCTGAGGTGGTACGCTGAATGCTCTGGTTCGCATGTCGATCTTTGACCAGGAGTCCAAACATGGAATTACAAAAATTACTCCTATAAACCAAGTTTAAATCAAACAAATGTTTAGATCAGCCAACAAACACAACAATATGTACTGTTATTGTGTAAAATCTAGATATTAACAGTTTTCATAGAAAATGTATTCTACTGTATAACTTAATTACTATTAATAATATAACAAGACAAAATATGCCCTCAGCTGGCAATTTTACAGACAACCCAGCAAACTAAACTACTGCTTACTGTATTTATTTATAAAATGCAATAAGATCTATAATTAAAATTTTTTATCTTAAGTAATATTGTCAGTAGAAAAACAGTATTTTTTACAGGAGATTTTAGATAAACCTTAATTGGTAAATTGACTTAAAGAGAGAAACAAAATGTTGACAGTTGATACTGTATGGAGCAGAAACATGGGCATTGACAAGGAGACTGACGGATGTTCCATGCAGATGTGATTGCAGGATGCTGAGATGGCAAGGCTCCACATAACAAGGAAATCACTCCCAGATGCAAGTAAAATTTTCCGCTGGCGAGTAACGGAGGCAAAGTAGTTGCCTGTTGGCGAGTATATAATAAATCACAACTACCTGACAATCAGATTGTTTATAATAAGTGCCAAATTTTGATATTTTCCCAAGAACTTGTCACTGAGGAATTGGACGGTGCATGATTTCAGAGTGAATATTGTACAGTGAGTTTTTCATATTTAGGTTTGCTTTCTGAGTTTTGTTGTGGATAAAAAGTTGTCGAGGACTGGACAACATTTCACTGTTAAATTTTTACAAATACATTTTTTTATGTTGAACTTAAGAATTAATAGTAGTTGTACAGAAAAGATGTTCCGACAATATAATTATGGCTACTAAATTACTATAACTGGCTAGTAAATTTTTCCTCTCACTAGCCAAATAATACTAAATTTTTTAACATGTGTGGAGCCCTGGATGGGAGGTCTATCAGTGAGGCAGCAGAGATGTGTGGAATTGAAGATCTTCTGTTAAGCTGAGGCAGAGAACAATGAGTTCACGAATGC
>JAPEIX020099717.1:0-10257 GCA_026122405.2 Zoanthus sansibaricus
TATACATATTTTTGTGACCAGAAAGGCTAAAATTAGTTGCTCATACAACCAAACCATTTTGTTGATGACGCTATGTAATTCATTGAAAAACATTGGCAACATTTTTCCTTTCTTCATTTTCTTTTAAGATGCTTGTTTTAGTTTCAAAAATGCGAAATAAAAATATCAGAAAATAAAAAGGCAATTACAGGACATTGATGTCAGTTGCATGAATCTTTATCTGCATATTTTATGCCATTGCTGGGGGTATAAAATGGTACCATTCAAACTAAAAGTGCTCGCAAAATTGTGCCTTTCCTCCAATTGCTCGCAAAAATTACACGCGTACGGGTGCTCGCTTGCTCGGATACTCGTTAAAGTGTGCTCAATAGCAGAAAAATATCGACAACTGCTCGCGCTCGCAAAAATAAAGACATTGCTCGCATGCTCGCAACTGCTCGCAAAGACCATTCAACACCCCCTATACTATAGCTACAGATCTAAGCTATGAACGGTTTGATAAAATTGCGACATGCAATTGCAAATTTGACTTACCAGTTTGTAATGGTTGAAAAAAAATATTGCTTTCCTGATTTTCCACAGTGTACAAAAGCAAGCGCATCGACCATCCCGCTAAACCTCACGTTTTATACGCATTTTTCAACCTTACTCTTTGGTAAACAAGTTTTTATAGTTAAACAAAGCTAGAGTCTAGAGAGCATTTCCTGTTATTGTACTGTAGTTGTTATTGATTTAGCAGCCAGGGACATAAACACTCAATCGGTCTCTCTTAATCTTACTCTTCATTTGTTAGAAGAATTGCCAAAGAAAAAAGCGGATTGTAAAAAGATTTTCTCGAAGACTCTGCTGTCTTTGAAACTTTTCTGTTTAAATTTTGCTGCTTAGTCAGGCAAACATTAAAAACGTAAGCATGTAAACGTCAACAACAGGAAATATCAAGTTAAGTGTAGCCACTGTAACTAGTTTAAGCATCGTTGAAATGAATAATAAGTAAATCCATTTATCTGATTGCCTCACAATCTCGTTTTGTCGCTGGAAAATTGCTTTGTCACTGAGGCACAGTTTATTGAAAAAACTTGAGAATACCACATTGCCACACAGATAAAAGACATTTATTATCTTGCAAGTACTAACGAGTATAATTCTCAATGAAAAAAAAACCTATTAGGTGAAAAATAATATTATGAAAGGCAAAAGCACCTCAAGGTATTTTATTATTGTATCATTGTGGTGATATTTGTTTTTGAAAAGGAAGTGTACAATTGCTTGTCATTTTGAGACAACACAATTTATTGGGGCGTGGTTATTAATAGTAAACTTCTTTGTACTTTCTTAGTATATTGAAATATTTTGTTTTTGGCGCAGCCGGAAAATATCTAGCTCCTATAAACAAGTGAAGTGTTTTCAAAATACAACTTTAAGGGTCAGAAATAGATTCTAGCGGGTTGTTTTCGTGATAAATATGAGTGGCTGTCCGATCGGGTAGTTTGTAAACAGAGAACTTTTAATTATAAACCGCATATCAATATTCATAGAAAGGAAGGCGGCAAACAAACCTCAACAAATTTATTGATTATTTTTTCTACTTTGGGCTTTTAAAAAGGTATTCAAGATGTTGTAATTCAATTAAAAAGCTCCCCGTTTTAATAAAACACTCAAATCCCGAGATAGAAAAAGTGATGTATATTTACTTAAAGGCCAAATCGATGGTACTTCTTTGTTTACGTAGCTACAAAACAATGCTGTGCTTAATATACAGGAAATGTCTAAATGTTCGACAGTCGGTAGTCAATTCAGGGGGGCGAGGGAAGAGGAAGGGGGGTCTCGTTCTCGTTTAATCCAGTCAGACTACAGTACTGTCACCAATTAAATAGCTGAAACCTGCTATTAGATAGTACGTGTCAATCTTCCAAATCTGCGGATGAGGGATGGCCAGTTGTCATCCAGTGTGACATTTTTCTAATTCCACTTCTAACATGGAGGGATCTTCGTGCATTATTGAAACAATATTTAAGATTGGTTTGGAAATAGTTGGGGGAGTAATTAAGGGGAGAGGGGGAGAGGCATGGCCCCCTCTGCTTCACCCCTCCCTCCCGGTTTCCCCGCCTCTTTTCAATCTTCTACAAAAACTTTTATAAAAGTGTCGTTATTGTTTTGTCTTTCGAGTTGCGTGACCGGCTGCCGGTCATTTAGACATTTCCTAAATGGATGTCTAAGGCAAAAACATTGCTGACAAAACGCACGCTTGTTGCCAAAAAACAGAATTGAATATGTGCGGAATGCCACACACGGTGCTTGGTCGATCAAAACAACAAAATTATAACTGATATTTTTGTAAGCACTTTGTCTAGTTCCGGATTTGTTCTTAGTCCTGCTTAAAGTGTTTGTACAAAGGTTTTTGCTTAAGGGTGCAGATTTTCTTTTTAGTTCAGATTTTGAGATTGTCACGTACAAATTATTTTAAAAGCTTGCAGATACTGGAAATGTTTTACGTCTACAACTAATCTTATTTAAAAGTTACTCATTTGCAAAAGTTACATATAAACACTTGGTATTTCAGTCCAAAAAGAAAACAAAATAGTTTGACGTTATGAATAAAGTGGTCGCGGTTATGTACACGATGTTTAGAGCATTTGCGCGAAGGAAACTTTAATAAACCATTTTGTTTTCAACAGATCATAAAGCCATTTTTTTATTTTCTAAAAAATCATACTCTCATTTTTACAACATAAACTCCCATTTACGAAAAACAAACTCCTTTTTTTTCAAACCGGTAAACTCCCATTTTCGAGAAAAAAAAACACTCATTTTCATGTAAACGTCGATGTCCCTTTGTAGCTTCCGTACACCGTAGAACAGATCGATGATCAGTGTTTTAATTTTTCATTCTTAAAACTACTATCAACTTCACCATACTTTATTTAATAAATTTGATGATAATAAGCAGAGATGGTTATATCAGTTCTCCAGGAAAGTTGAAAGTCTATACAATGTCAATGAAGAGAAATATGCCAAAAAATGAAAGGAACTTGGCTCAAAATTTAGAAACTTCCGTGTTGTGGTTTTCATTTTGTTTAATCCAAAATATCTTTATGAAAACAAAACATAAACGGGGTCAAGGTAATGGCCCTGCTGTTGTTTTATTTTAACAAAAATAAAGGGAATTAAATCTTTCGTGCCAAGATAACTCTTAGTTAATTACAATTTCACGGCAAAAGTAGAAGAATATAGTTAAAACATTCCATTTAGCCTAAATACTTTGCGAACTATTCATTTTGCGGATTCAGACAATATTTTGTGTTTTCCGGGGACAGATATATAAGGACTGAATTTTCTGTTTGCATTCTGTTTCTGTCTAAATATTGCTTCAA
Source organism: Zoanthus sansibaricus (assembly GCA_026122405.2). Taxonomy (NCBI): domain Eukaryota; kingdom Metazoa; phylum Cnidaria; class Anthozoa; order Zoantharia; family Zoanthidae; genus Zoanthus; species Zoanthus sansibaricus. Next base: position 3,372 of record JAPEIX020099717.1, read on the forward strand.
CTTTCTTTTCCGCCTAAGCCAACTCAGCAGTTCCATCCCAGTTCCGGGGTAGGTAAATGAGTAGCGGAGTTTGCTTGGGGCTAACCTGCGATGGATTAGTGTCCCGTCCAGGGGGAGTCAAAGATTTTCATCCGCTTAACACTACACAAACCAGATAAACCAGTCATGAGAGTAAAAATTCATGCATCTCTCTATATATATATCGGTTTGCTATCAAGAAAGTAAAACTAAGCCATTTCAATATCATAATACCGGTTAGCATTCTTTAAGATTTTAACTTTGAAACTATTTGTCAAATATTACTGAAAACTGACAAGAAAATAGGGAAAAACTTAATTTTGACTTTAGGCCTTCTGATTTAGACTTTAAATAAAAGAAAGAAAAAAAAATATATATATATAACAAAATAAAAAAGGCGTGAGAATGAAATGTTATAGTTTTCCGCAAATTTAAGTTTTCCAGCCGTGGAACGTCTTTATGATGGCTATGAAACAAAATTATTTTGATGGCAGAGTCAAAATAAGTTTTAGATAAAAGATAGAGGTTATTTAATCAGTTATGATTTTAAGGATATCTTTACAAAAGGATCAAAAGTAATGACATCCGATGGTTTAATCGCAGACTCTCCTAAATGAGTGTTTTTGCATCGTCAAATTCGAAAAAGGAAACAAAAACATATTACATTTCTAGTCTTAAACTTAAAGACAGACAAAATGATCGATCTGATATGAGCTGATTCAAAATTAATAATGAATGACATCCTCCTGATATAGCACTTATCATTTTTACTCAGTTCAAGACAAACAAAAAAAAAATTGCTCCTTCATATTGTTTTGTTAACTGCTTTTAAATGTAATGAATTCTTTGCAAGGTAGATAGCATTGCCGAAGGGGAGAGATCTGGGCCCCGGGGAAACCTCCCTATAATTATAGAGGTAAAAGAGCATTGATCTCACTTTAAGATTTAATATAGAAGTTCATGTAGATTACTTTTTGAAATGTCTTCATTGATACAGTTAATTTTCAGGAATGAAATTTTCTTTTCCTCAAGACCTAACTAGTTTTTGTTCACACTTACAGGACTCGCGCAAGGGCAATATTCTTGTAGGGCCAAGTTTTCTAAAATATATGAACCTCAATTTTTTCGCTGTGCATGACGATTGCGTGTGCTTTTTATCTAATATTGTCAGACTTTCACACTTTTAGCTCTAGTGAAATTAGTATGCAATGCTGTGAAAATTTTGAGGTAGGACGTTTATTGGAGCTGTTCCAACGGACGCGGGCTAATTAACAATTAAACCTCGAGAACGAATGGACTACGAGTCAATAGTCCATGAGGCCGTAGGCCGAATAGGCTATTCATACTCGTAGTCCATGAGGACCAGAGGTCTAATTGTTTTAGTATAAACCTACTAGTCGGACAAAAAAGGAGGTACAAATTAAATAAGCAATGAAATTCTCTGATATTACAGCAAAACGGGGCTCATTACTATTTTGATCCACCATCTTTTCTCTACTAGTACGTCATCACAAATAGACCTCTAGTAGAGTAGCCAATCAGAATGTACTATGCGTGTTAGACCGTCGGTTGGTTGATACGTCGGCTCCCAGCGTTAATGATAAAGTAATAAACTCAGGTTGCGTTGCCTATAGTTACCTGTTATTCCTTTTTGTAAGTGACTGGCTCGAAGGGCATTTTTTCAAAAAAATAGTACATTTCAGTCTTTATAGGCGAAATATTGGTAATATAATTTTCTAATATAAATAATTTCTAAAATAAAGAGTTATCCAACAAAACTCTTACCACGATAAAGTGAATACTGCGTAAACTGGGATAAACACACACTGAATAGATTTGTTTTGAATTAGTAGTTCCGTGTTTTCATAATGTAAAAATACATGCATGTATACTCTCAAAACCAAAACTGAATATCGGATATTGTTTTCTAATCGAGAAAACAGTTCCAGAGTTTAAAAATTGATCGTAAAGCGGTAAAAATTTTATATTGCAAGTTTTGCACCAGAGGGACATGCAATTACGACACTTGTATTGTAGTACTTACTGAAGTATGTGTTTTGTTCCTCTGTAGTTTCAATCAAGAACAGTTTTACTTTAACCAAAGAAACTTTTTTCCTGCAAACACAAAGAGAGAGAGAGCAAATGGATTTTCGATTTTTAACGGTAAGAACAAATTATGTTTTTCAAAAACCACGAATGTAAAAAACAAAAAAAAAACAAAAAACAGGAAGCGCTATAAGTGTTAAAATTTGTACATTGTCATTGTTTTGTTTCAGTACATTTATTTTCGACTGTAAATTAAATAAATGGCTTATTTTAGATTATGGTAAAGCAAATACAACGTGATATGTTTGACTGCTTATCAATTTAATAAAAGACGATGATTGGAAGGAAAGTGCGGAAGTCGATACGACTCAAGTATTCTGTTTTGAAACAAATGTAACTTGCATTTTAAAATTTCCTTGCTAGAAAAACTCGATATATAAGCAAGGAAGGATAATATTAATATCATCTTAAGACTTAAGAATGTTCGAAGGTGAAATCTTCGAAATATTTGAGAAAATTCATCGCCTTGTCCCCAAATTAGGCATTTTATAAAAAAGAAGTATTTCATTCATGGTAGAACTTTTTTAAAATTCAAGTAAAGATTGATTGAGTTGTGGAATATCCCATATATACGAAACACGCCGGATTTGAGAGCAAAAAAATATTTATTGAAGTAGCTAAATTTGAATGTCCAAATAAGAATATTTTAGATTGTTTGTTACCCTCACTTTTACTATTTTAAACTTTCAAGTAAAAACAATAGTAAAACGTTCCTTAGGTAGAAATCTAATTTACAGGAAGATTAGCCTCGAGCAGCATTCGCTAGCTACTTCTTCGGTCTAAGGATGACTCGTACTACTGCAAGTACGTTCAGTTTTTTGCCTTTTGCAAGATTGTTAACTGACACAGTTTTTAACTACATGTTATTTTTTATAAGAACAACTTTATAAGAACAATGAGGCTCAGATTGATCAAAAATTAAGAACAATTTAGAAACAAGTTCAAGCTGAAGCTGCAAAAAGTGACAATGTTTCTACTTGAAATTTTATTGAATCTTGTAAACTTACGTTCGTAATATGCAGAGTAAAAACATGCAGAGTAAAATCTATTATTATATCTACTATTGCCCCCAAATGATACACGTATTAATGTGTAATATTAAAAGTCCCTCGTACAATTATAGTTTCAACTGTTGAACATGTATGTTTCGACAATACTGTACAAGAATGAAAAAAAGAAATTTTTAAACCACTCACAGAAATTACTAATAAGAACAAATTAAAAACAAATTGAGGCTGAAGCAGCCAAAAGTTTTAAAAAATGAGCCGCAGAAAAATTTACTGGTTCTTATGAAAAAAAGCGTATATCGAAATGCGTCGCGAGAATCAACTCTTAGTGGAAACGTTTTATGGAAGCCCTTGGGTTTTAAAGCAACATAGCTGATGCTTCGTGAGTTATCCTTTCGCCAGTAAAATGCATTTCAATGCCTCAGGTTAGAGCATTTCAAAAAACTTTCTTTACTGTGTTAATGTTAATAACAATATAGACAGGAAATGCATAAAATATTTATTCATTTAATCCTACGAGAAAAGTACTAGGAGGAAAACAATATCGTGCTACAAGTTCAAAAATAACATTTTTAAAATAACTAGTCTTGTAACAAAGTTATTGGTTTCATAATTGTTAACTGTTTTCTGCTTTTAAGTTCATGTAATTTTCCTACATTTGTCATTTTATTGTTAACTAGAAGCTAGATCTTGAAATATATATATGTTTATAAAGTTTGAATTTTAATCATTTTAGTTGCTTATACCACTACCAGCGCCCATTTACTAGTATCTATACTTAAAGAAGCATTTGCTATTTTTTTCCCTTTTAACTCTTTCGCTTATTATTTCTGGTAAAAGATCAGGCCAAAAAAGCGGTTGTGATATTATATCGTACAATCAGAAGTTTTATACGCAGTTATTTTCTAAACTTGTTGCAATTGCCGATATAATAATGAAGTGTTTTCAGTTAGTGGAACAAAGCGGACTTTGTTATGCCGTACGCGTTCGAGATCTGACAGGCACGTTTGAATGTTTCTTCTGTGTAAGTTTGGTTACAAGTCGCTTACGGAAGTATTTAGTTCTTAAACATCAAGGTTGGAATATTAACGGAAATACAGACATTTTTTTATCATTAATATTGTTCTAATTCAATTGTTTGTTAAATAACCTCCCCTTAAACAATTTTAAAAAACATATATAGGGCAAAGTTCGCTTGCTAATCTTGTAAGTAAAATAAAATAACTCTATATATAAAACTTATATATATTTATATATTTCCTCTTTTGAGCGGAAAAGTATGCTGTTAAAATTCAATTGAGATTTAGACGCTTTTTAAAAAAAATTGTATTCACATTTTTTTCTTATTGTAATGAATGCTGAATATGATAAGAGCAAGTATTTCACATCTGAAATATATTAAAAGCACATTGTTGTTTATTATGAGACTGGGAAATGAATAAACTAATAAAACCGTGACCAATTGCAAAAACGGTTGACTGACGAGAGATAACAATATCTGTGACGAATCTATATTTCATGATTTCCACCGCTTGAATAACATTTGTATATCAAAACAAGGAAATGCAAATGTATTTTATGGCGGTAATGACTAATGTAGTTGTTTATGCGACGGTTAGCTAGTTTAGTCAAACCTAGGCAAGCTCTCATGGTCTTCATAAATTGAATTAGCTTGATCAGCCACTGAGCTAAACAAGACAGTAATTATTACCCAATATCAGAGCAACATGAAGCTTCCGTCTGTGGTTGTCGTGGGCTATATATATATTCCTCTTGACTGGATCTTTATAATGTATCTGACTTAATTGTTTTATGTCTTTCGAGCGAAAACAACTACTATCTGATCTGTTCCGTTGATTTCTATAACAAAGTAACTCACTGATCATTTAAACTGGGACTTTTGCTAGTATTTTATATAAAAAAAACAATTCAACTTCGCCTTAGACATGGAACGATCTCGACTAGTACTATTACAATTAAATTGTTTGTTGTTGTCTAAATCTCAACAAGCTTGAAATAACTGTCCGATATTGGAAGCAGGAAAGTTTTCCATTATTACTTCTCTGTAGATATCAAGAGGAATGGACAAACACTTTAACATCACTTTGAAATTATACGTCTTTCAGAGTCAGAAGTATACGAAAAACCAGTTATTGCTATCATCTCATTCTAGCTCGACTTTAAATTATTCCTAAGTGAATACTAAAAGAGTTTTCTAAGTAATCTTATCATTATTTGTGCATACATGAAACAAGTTCTGCATTCTTGAGTATCTTTAGTAATGTCACCAGAGTTCAAGATGATCATGTTAAAATCACACCAACAATCGGACAAAGGCCAGTTTCACCTACCTTTTCTCGTTGTTTTGAATAATCCAAGATTCGGACTTCTCAAATGTCTTGATAGCTTCTCAGTAATAAAGTTATTTTGGGTCTGTGTTTTTCAAATACGATGTGTCCCTTTTCTAAAGACTTAACCTTAGTTTTCAATCTGGGCAATAATTTGAAATACCGCCTCGATGAAAGAACATATAACAAGAAACGGCCTTGTGATCAGTGTTGAATAATTCAAATTGAAGTTTCGTTCACCCTCAAAGTGATAATTATGTGTGCAAAGAGCCGCCCCGGATCCAAACCACAGCTTTGTTCAAGCATAACTTGATCAAAACAACTTGAAAAGTTGCGGGGCATGATGGACACGTGATCAATGGAGCCATTTCCTCAAGTGTTTACGGCATTTTTCCAGCCTATCGGAAGTTCAAAGTTTTCTATTACCCTGTTGTAGCATGTCTCCTGTTAATAATTAATAACTAGTTTATGAAATTCTCTCTTTTCGTTTTTAAAAACAAGAATACTTTGCCAGAAAATTATCGACACACAAGTTATCAAACACGTTGCCACGTACAAAGAATGAAAGAGATCCGGCTGATTCTCATGATTTTGTTACTAAGGTCTTTTTTATTAACTAAAAACTATCGAATTACTATTTTCTGTTTACACTATAATTTTGAATTTTCAAGTATAATTTTTTCAGACAGCTTGCTGAAAGCTGATTCAATAACTTTATAACACTAAAAGCAATATCAACCTCATTTCTAAGGGTCATCGCTTAATTCTTCCTGCACTGAGCTAGGATGTTGCATTTGACTCAAAGTTGGCGATCTTCTCGGATTGCAGTTAGTATGTTTTTTTTTCTTTTTTATATCTGTTTTGGTTTTAAAAGCAGTATTTTGAATATCATCCCGTATTTAATGACGTCGAGCTTTTTTGCAATATGATAAGTGTCAATTGTTTTTAAAAATTTAAAGCTGCTTTGTTTTTAATTTAGATATTGCAATCTAGATTTGAGACCAAGTGAATGGTATTTGGCAGGTTTGACTAACTCGACTTAAACACGGCTGGTATACCATAGTGCCACTGGGCACTCCCGTTTACTGGTAGGACGAAATACCTTTTTAAGCCCTGGAAACTCATCTATAATATCAGCTCTTTAGAGTGACGGTTCAATTCTACTCGAAAAAAAAATTACTTATTGGAATCAAAACGAACCAAGTCATTTCCAAATACTCGGAACAAGAATAATAACAAAATAATATCATGAAATATGCACAAGAAGCTATCTTCATATCAAGTTTCAGCTTCCACGAGCCAGTTGTTGGCTCATCATCAGTCTTCATTAATAAAAATATAAAATAGGATAAGAAGTTCTCTCAAAAGTAACTCAATTAATGGAGGAGGGAGTGGTTGTGGCAGCTA
>JAPEIX020099740.1:0-10256 GCA_026122405.2 Zoanthus sansibaricus
AAAAGCCCGTGTAAGATAGGGTTAAATATCTTCCTGGGGATTAACCAAAATTAGAGCTTCTGCCATGACTGTGCATGATCTTAATTGCATTGGACAATGTCATTGCTCTCATCATTTACTCTAGCTGTAAATATGCACCAGATAAACCAATCTTACTAAGTATCTTACATGTACATGACTAGCGTAACAAAAAAATCCTCAATTGTTGACAAAGTATTAGAATCTCATTTTATCAAATAAACTAGAAGCGTAATGCTTGTGGGATGCGTGCTTTTAATGACACAGCCACTAAGTAGGGCACTATGGCCTTACTGGACAGAGGAACTAAGCCCGTACTGAAATCCTTTAAAAAAAGTGAGCTTGAATGATAGCAGCCGTGCGCACTTGGTGGGCCTCGTCAGCACGCCATAGTTAACAAACAGGCTCAGTTTCCCACAGAAACGTTTGCACAGTTATATTTATCTGATTTTATGACATTATCAACTGCTAGTCTGTAGTCAAACTAGCGCAGATACAAATCTGCCTTGGATCACAAGGGGTGAGGCCCACGCACTATTAGCTACTAGCTCTGTGATTCTATGGGACATTCCCCAGTCTTGAGCCATTTTACATACTTCTTTTGAAGTCAGATTATTTCCTGTGAGCAGCAAATTTTCTTGGACTGTTTGTCCTTTTGCGGACCTCTCACAAAGGTGTCGCGTAATTTAATTTCAATTTCATTCCCATTGTCGCAACAACAACAACAACAATTTTATTTACCCCAGATTCGCATATACATTTTTTTTCTTTCTAAAAGATATATTATTAAATCAGGGGCACTGGCCCCCTGAAATAACTAAAAAGCTAATCTAGTCAGGGGGCCTTATATATGTCTAATCTGGTCAGGGGGCCTTATATATGTCTAATCTGGTCAGGGGGCCTTATATATGTCTAATCTGGTCAGGGGAACTTATATATGTCTAATCTGGTCAGGGGGCATTATATATGTCTTGTGCCTGTTATTGCTCCTGTGTACTCCTTGACATTGGTGGATTTGAAATAGCGTTATTGTTTTAATTTATGCTTAAAAGAGTAAATTTAAAAGTGTTTCGTTTCCAAAATCAGAACCCATTATCAGTTTTTCGGAGCCATAAAAGGAAACGATGGGTTCCCATGAATAAAAGGTACGGAAACCAAAAACAGTTACCTAGAAAAACGGAAATTTTAGCCATTTCCTGCAAATTACAGCATAAATCATTTTCTGTAAGGTTGTAAATAAAAACATGGGTCAAATGTTTAACCCGTACGCAGGAATTTTGTTGGGGGGTGCGAACAGATCTTTTGGGACCAACCCTCCAGACATGGCGTCATTTTATCACAACTTTTATTACTTCAGGACAGCATAAAAATAAAGTTTTTTGTAAAAATAATTTTGGGCTTAGGGTATTTTATGATGGAATGGCAAAGGCTAATTTATTAATGAGATTGTTTTACTGGTAAATATAGTGCTTCTCAATATGCTTCCGTGATCATTTTCCATCGTAAACTTTATTTCTTTCCTCTCGTCTTCAAAAACTTTCTGCCGCTTTGCAGAGAACTCCATCATAAGTGTCTTCAAACGAAATGTTTTCCACCATCTCTAGCAAAAATGTTGGCAAGAGGAATGCCGGTGGCGAAAAACAGTAAAACACGCTTTTTTTATTTTTCATACTCTGATAAAACATTGATTTTTGACCAATCAGAGCGCGCTCACGGTCCTGTCTGAATTATAAATCCATTTATACCTATACTTATTATTCTCCCTACCTATCTAGTTATCTACCTATCTACATACCTAACCCCCTATCTATTTACCTTCCAATCTATCTACCTCCCGTACTACCTACATACTTATCTATCTAAAACTGCCTACCTTTCTCTCTACCTATCTAGTTATCTACCTACCTACATATACCTTAACCCCCTATCTATGTAAACTAAACTATCTACCTACTAACCTATCTATCTATCTTACTACCTACATACTTATCTATCTAAACCTACCTACCTTTCTCTCTACCTATCTTGCTACATATCTACCTACCTACCATTTTCCCTTTCTATTTACCTACCTACTTGAATTACTTTCTTAACTATCTATCCATATCCGTAGCTACAATACTTTTTTCCATATATAGCACCTTTGTGCATGGACACGTATCAAAGAAATACGGTATTTTTTGTTAGATTATTGTGCTCTTCTACGATTTCAGAGGACTTGCCCCTCAATGAAAAAATCCTAGCTACGGCCATGCTATCTAACCGTTTGAATGTCTGTGTTCTTCCCTTTTATCTCTCTATCAATTTATCGATTACCTTTCCATTTATCCATCGGCCCGTATCCATCCACACATCCACATGCATCCATCAATTAAGCTCCATTCACATATCTATCCACCTACGTAACCACAACCCCCGTTAATCTGCGAGTTTATCACGATACTGTAGAATTCTTCCAATCACACGTTTATTAATCCGTTTCATTCACTGTTTCTTCTTTTTTATATCTAATTACTTTTCAACTTTTTACTTAACTTTAAGAAACCAGCTAAATGCATAACATTGTATAATATATCTTCCTTTAAATGTTTTTTAAATGTGTATATTCATAGAACAGATTAAAATAGTCAAAAATGTTATCTGTAACAGCTGTTAATATATTGAATATAACTGCTACAATATCAGCTAAAATTTCCTTTCATTGTCCATCGATAGGTGTGTATTACACGTTCGAATTCATGTCTTTAACATGCCTTCTGTTAAATTTGTCATAAGAACTATATACAAGTACCAGTTTTCAGTATAAAGCTTCATTAGCTGAAAGGTTGTTATTAGATCTACATGCATGTACATGCACGTGAAAACAGGTTCTAAGGTCTAGACTTCACCGCTTTTTATATACACTTATTTATAGAATATCTGTACTCATTTCCCATCATAAATTTTTTCCATCAAAAATTAGAAACAAACCGCAAAATTATAATAAGAAACAGTAAGGCTTGGTTTTGATTTTTGCAACATATCAACATTTGATGAAATCAGGAGATTACACAAAGAGAAACTCTCATAAATTCAATATATAACATCAAAATGATGTATTCTATGATTGTATTTTAAAAATATTTAAATCTTACTTAAGTTTTTTAACGCAGACAAAAAGATTAAGTTTTGTTAGGTTAGATAAAGTTAGATAAAACGAATAATCTGTTTTTCATGTTTTCCAAGGGAAGACTCAATAATTGATAATCGTTTTTCATGAACCGCGCCTCAAGCAAGATCATTTCTAATTTTGCTCATCTGGCAAAGTCTCTTTTTGATAGCAAAAACACATAAGTAAAGGAACTTATGGGAATGATTTTAACAATTGAAAATATTTGTTTCGGTAACTAAGAAGTTCATTTTCACTATGCACACTATAAAATTTTCAAACGATATGTTTAATTAAACTATGTCTTAATCATTTGATTTAATATTCTTTCGTTAATTAATGTTTTATTCTTAGTAAGTTTAACAATACAGAAATAGAACTGAAAAATTAGGAATACTTCTTATCATAGCAGTTAATTGGAATTTCCTTTTTTTTCCCTGCTACCAAAAAGAATGAAAATCCAGATTATAAGAATGCAAATTTTGTCGGTAAGAAGTACATTGCACAATTTTAGTGCCTTTAAAGAAATAAAAATATTTCACTCTTCAACATATTTGGTGTTAAAGGAGCAAGCAAGGGAATTGATTTGGTGTCACTGAGTGTATTGTAAAACGGCTAACCGCTTCATCATTGTCACAAGTTTTGTTCGTTTACTAGACTCTTTTTTTATAAGAACAACTTTATAAGAACAATAAGGCTCAGATTGGCTGAAAATTAAGAAACGATTTAAGAACAGGCTCAGACTGAGGCTGGAAAAAGTGAAAATGTTTCTAGCTAAGACTTTACTGAATCTTATCAGGGGTACTCTATTAGTTTTTGGATAGGGGTGAGCCGCCCTAAGCCCAAAACTCTGACCCTATTCCAGACCTATAAATGGTTAAAATTGATACCCTTCCCCAGACCTTTAAGTCAAAAATCATACGCTACCCCTAAGTAAACCTGCGTTCAAAGCTGCCTAACTAAACCATTTCTATTAGCGTGTTTATAGGACTGCCGTAACATCTGTGCTGGTCGTTTTGTTTTTATCATAACTCTCTCAACACCAGAAACTGTACGTAACCCAGAAAATTAAATCCCTGACTAATGCCAAATATGATACCCTATCTCAGACTCTAGAGCTCGAAAACCATTTCCTATAGGGCGGCATATACCCATATACCTCTTGTGGGAGAGTAAACCCCCCCCCCCAGGAGAGGAATGGGGGGTGGAGGGGAAGATAGATGGATGGATGGATAGATAGATAACTATATAGATAGATACCATAGATTATCCTCGTCTGCTTTAATTTCCTGAAGCTCAATAATATTGTTGATGATTTGTCTGTAATTGTAGCATAATTGCTGTTTCGTCACTTATTCGTTCACATATTTCAAAGGGCCTCAGATGGGACTCAGGAATGCCGCATGATCCTGAATTAGACAACAGACAAGGAAAAATACTAATGATGGACCTCAAAACTGCAGAACCAAAACTAGAGGAGATCACCTTCAAGTCCTTTGATCAAACTGGCTTCAATCCACATGGCATTAGCGTTTATGTTGATCCTGACACCGGTAGAGTAAGGCTGTTTATTGAAATCTTCCAGTTGGACCAAGAGAGCCGAGTGTTACTGCATATTCGTTCAGTCACTGATGAATTAATTTTCAGCGCCAATAGCGTTACAGCTACGGGTAAGAAACTGCAATAGATAGTATAGCCACCTAAAACCTTAATCTGAATTTAAAACTGAAAAAGCGTGAATGTTTTTTTAAAGTCCATATTCTGTTTACCTTAAAAACATCAAACTTGGTCAAATGACAACTCTGAACGTGATCTTTTATGTGTCAGATTATCGATCAATTAGACTTTGAAACTCGCTCCAGTTCCCCGTGCAATTTCGGAAGGGCCTATAAAACAATTATTATACTTCAACAAATACTTCGGACATTTCTATTATTCTAACTAATGCCTTGTGTTACACATTCTACTGATCTTCCATTCACTTTGAACCAATAGCCAATGACGTCGAATGCTTTTCTATCGGCTAGTTTTTCAAACTTAAAAAGTGTGCGCGAGTCACACATCCGGTAAAATAAACTTTAATCTGATTTTTTGTATGTTGGCTGCACCAAACTGCCCTTGTTGTTGCATTAGCGCGCGGTTTTTTATGACCATAATCTTTCTTGGTGACTTTCAAATCCGCCGCCATTTTCTTTCGTATAAATTCAGGCATGCGCAGTTAAATAACGTGCCAGAAATCTGGCAGATGTCTTTCTAGCGTGAAGCGCGCGACAATAAAGAAAGATTATTAATAAATCAAAGACTTGGGGAATGAATAATACACCCGTTTAAAACACACCCTCGTTGAAATATTCATATAGTCGAAAGAAACCGAATTAGTTACTGTAAATATTAATACCAGTTGAATAGTTTATTTTTCTTCACCAAAGGTCCTGAGAGTTTTTACGTCACAAACGACCATTACTTCCGTACTGGTGGCAATCCACTACGCACAGTCGAGATGATGCTCCAGCTGGCCAGTGGAAGTGTAGTGTACTATGATGGCTCACGAGGAAAATATGTCGCATCAGGAATACCATTTGCTAACGGAATCAACATGGATCAAAGTGGAAAGTTGGTAGCTTCTACTTTTTGTTTTGACATTTGATTATTGACACGTATAGATTGTAGAGGATAATACATGCATTTTTTTATAAGAAAAACTTTATAAGAATAATGTTTCTTGTACTAAATCACTTGGTGTTATGATTGATAAGAATCTTGGCTGGGAGGAGCATATTACAACTATATCTAAAAAAATTTCTTCGGGCATTGGGGCTATTAAGCGTATCCGGGCCGTGGTTCCCCGTGAGACTCTGCTTATGGCATACAATGCAATTGTTCAGCCGCATTTTGACTATTGTAGTTCTGTTTGGGGCGACTGTGCCAAAGGCCTTGCTGATAGGCTCCAGAAGCTACAGAATCGTGCTGCGCGTATCATAACATTTTCAAACTACGATGCCAATGCCGAATCTCTGTTTCAAGAGCTTGGCTGGTATAATTTGAGTACCCGGCGTAATTTATCGAAATCACTTTTAGTGTATAAAACGCTTAACAATCTCACTCCGGACTACCTTACTTCGAAATTCACCTGGCGAGAAGATTCTGGCTACAACCTCAGAGATTCGGTGAACAAATTACAGGTACCCTTCCCCCGTACTGAGTACGGTAAAAGAAGTTTCAGCTATAGTGGGGCGGTACTCTGGAATAATCTGCCACTTGATTTGAGGGCCAATTCTCCATCACTATCTGAATTTAAAGCAGGGGTATTGCGCACTCTCTGAGTGACACAGCATCCTTGAAAAGCAGGTTTTTATTTTTCTTTATTTTTTTTTCATATTTAATATAGAGATTTTTACAATACATACCTTTCATTTTATTTTATTTACTTAGATTTATTCTGAATGGATTTACCGTGTATAAATAAAGCTTTGATTGATTGATTGGTTTCCTACTTCGTGGGTGGTGAAGGTGGGGACTAATCTTTTCTGGTTTGTTGGATGCACCAATTTTTTCTTGGTTTGATTGAGTTGTTCTGTAAAGCTTCGGGTGATTCCATTGATCACCGAGATCACCAGTCTGGGCCGTAAAGGTCTTGATCTTGGCATACTTGAGTCGCACCCAATCTGAAGATCCCCATTTTCCATTCCCTGTTAAGGTAATGGCTTTGATGCTAAACAGATCCATGGTCGCTAAATCATTATCAGCTAGTTTCTCACTGTCTGGAAGGTCCAAATCCCCATACCTTAAACAATCGAGGATGCTGTTTGTCGTATTTGGGACGGTGGCTCCACTCAAGGCGACTTTCCAGTGTTGGCCTTGCAGTTCCAACCGTTGCGGTAATCGTATTTTGAAACTGTTGGCCTTGTTGGCTGAGAATTCGTGGATGGAGCAATGCTGGGTAAGGTCACGTAAAAGGAACCCAGTCGAGCTTAACGGAGGGTCATGCTAGATCATCCCGATGAATCCAACTGTTGTATTTTTTAGGCCACCCTTTCCACTGCACGTACAAGTGATCGCCACGACGTTTCAAGACTAATTCTCAATACACCACATGGTGTCGTCGTCGACGTGTACTTTTTGAAGCTCCTTGGTGTAGAACGTGCCTTCAATGTTCGTGCCGTCTAGTTCCTTCAATCTATAAGTGACGGGTCCGATGGAATCTTGGAGCACACAACTCACTTCGAACACTTCTTCGGTTCATTGGGGTAAATATCCTTTTTTAAAAGGATGTCGTCCTTGACTGATGCAAACCCGGTCTCCTACTCGAAAAGAGGGTTGGACCTGTTTGCGTGAAGACGGGCCGTACAAAGTGTCCCACACTTGTTTTTCGTGGGACATTTCGTTGTAGCCATGCACAAAATCCTGTAAGACGTCGATGTATTTGAGAGTGTTGGCGGCCGTAAAGTAGCAGTACATCCGTTTTTTCAGCGTCCGATTAAACCGTTCAACCAAAGCGGCTTTAGCATCGCCCGACGTCGAAAAGTGATGAATGCCTCGTTTTCGAAAGAGGACTTGCACGGTCGTATTGAAAAATTCTTTGCCATTATCCGTTTGCAGTTGTCGCGGTTGGCGTGGCGAAGCGCGTTTCAAGAGTCTCTCCCAGGCTTGTTTCATCTTAGGCCCGAATTTATCGTGCACGGGTTCGAACCAGGCATACTTGGACAAGGCATCCACCACCGTCAACAGATACTTGTTGCCACGATTGTACTTGCTGACTTTCTGCATGTCCACCAAATCGGCCATCCATTGATCATAGATCCCCATCACCACCACAACCGACCGGTTTGTGCAACGTGTAGGCCACATCTCGTTCTAAGGCGCGACGGACTTGTTTCACCGTCAGGCGCTGGGCTTAAGCAAACCGTTGAATACCTCCTAGACTGCCTGGCTGAGATTGGCGATGATACGTATAATCATCGTATCGTGTCGTGCTTCTGCTGCTTCTTCTTCATAGCGTCTTTTCCTACACACACTACAACACAAGAAGGCTACCATCCCCTTATAGAGAAGATGTCCTAAGCAAGAAGCTATGAATTTGGGCCAGGTCTGCAAGAGGTCGGGCACGTCGTGTTGCATCTCTTGGAAAAAAGCGTATGTGCGTTTGTCTGAAGCATGATGGGTCAACCACACCACGCACACGGCAAATCGCGCCCAATGCTCTGGACAATCCCCCATGACTTCTTCGATCAACAGGAGTCGTTCTTCTTTCGTCTCTAAATCCATATAAAAAGAAAGGACCTCCTAAACCGAGAACACCAGGTGGGCTAGACGATGATACATCCACCACTTTAGTTTCATGTTGATGAGAAATGAGACCTGGGGAGGCGGGGACGGTCTTTTTGTTGCAATGCCAGTTTCTTCTGTTTGGTTCCTTCCAAACGAGGCTCTTCTCTGTATATAAACCGATTCGTGTGTCCTAAACCTCATTTTTTTCTTGTTTTCATCATGGCCGGTAGCACTCAAACACCGGTGTCGTGGGACAATCAGTTACTGAACAAGCGCGCCAAAAGAGACATCGGGAAGGTGGACGTCATACCGAGTTGGGGGACCATTTAGAAGAACATGATGTTGCCCCACCCAAGCGGATCAAAGGCGAAGCGTCCGAACCTTTGTTTCCCGAATACGAAGCCCTGGTGGAGCAGCTCATGCAGGGATACAATCCTTCCCTGATGAAACAGTGTCATTTTCATCACCTCGTTTTGGACTACAAGATCACCGAGTCCCAATGGGCCTATTACCGCTGTCCCTTGAAAGCGTGCGTCATGTTTTGTGGAGCCAATCGTGTTGACGATTGGCTGGCAGGTGTCCACGCCCAGCTGAATCCGTGCTACCTCAAGCTCGGAAAAAGTCGTTCCGAAAACAATCCAGGCTGCTTTTACCTCGCCTGTTGTCACCAAGATCAAGAAACTCGTACGGGGTGTGTTTTTTTCCAATGGCTCAATGTTCCCCTGCTCTCGCACAACGCCAAAGCGAGGAAGAAAAGACGTCAAGGCCCTAGCCCAGAAAACGTGTTTGGTGTTCGACATGGATGGGTTCATGGTGGACGACGGTTTCATGGCTCGCAAAGTAGGTTGGTCATATCATTATCGCCCGAAGAAACCGTATCATCATTTATCGTCCAAAGAAAAACAAACAGTATGTTATGTGCAACGGAATGTTGAAGGTCTCGCGCATTATCCGAACACTTCAGCTTGAACTCACCACCGTCTTCGCCCAGATGTGTGGGACCTTTACCAACAATACAAAACTCCAGGCTGTCCTTACGTAGCCTAAATGGAGGCACCATCAAAAAAGTCTAGTTAGAAACATTGAACATTCCAGCTTGGGATCTAGAGGATGCATGGTGTCCTAAATTTGAACGTTTAGCTCGTTTGGGGATAGTCCCCTCGTGTGGTCAACATCAGAACATTCTGCAGCATCATTGTCCTAGAATCGAATGTTATCGTTTTGTCCAATGGTTACGTCGCTGCACGAACTTGTCTTATGATACAAACTATGTGAACTGGCACCGTCTAAGTCATTTCTTGTAAATACTTTTTTGCTTGTAAATAAATGTTATTTTTTTATAAAACATGGTGTTATTCTTTTTTATTTGACAGGTGTTAGGGTTTGGAGCTCGTATTAACCTGTATTTGCTGCGTACCTGGTTGACCGTCTACCATCCCTGGAGGCAGAAATACTATTGTTTATGTGGCTTTAGCAATTTTTGTCAACTTAATCGTTTTATGGACGTTCTTCATTGTGAATCATCCACAAGGGGGGTCTTGGCAATTTGCCTTTCAACATGGTAAACTCCTCGTTCGTTATATTGAATATGAAGTTAGAAAGCGTAAACCCTTTTCATGGAGGAAATCGTATGTATGTACGAATTTTCACATAGTTACAGCCCCCATGTTCGTCATTATAGAAGTGATCCTGCTTTTTGCATAACTGATCCCTATTTATTTTATTGAATCGTACGTGTGACCACGAGCAAGGCCATGAGGAAAGTCCTTATGTAGGGGATGAGGAAGACGAAGAAGAAGAAGAAATGGGAAAAATACCTTCT
>JAPEIX020099786.1:0-10256 GCA_026122405.2 Zoanthus sansibaricus
CGTGAGGTAGGTATACAGGTACGTGCCACCCTATAGGGTATGGTTTTCGAGCTCTAGAGTCTGGGATAGGGTGTCATATTTGCCTGATGTCTGTGATAGGGTATCTAATTTGGCATGGGTTAGGGATCTAATTGTCTGGGACAGGGTACAGTTTCTGGTGTTGAGAAAGTTATGATAACATCTAATGGCGTTATGGTATTAACAAAACGACCAGCACAAATGTGACGCCAGTCCTATAAGCATGCTAATAGAAATAGTACAGTAAGGCAGATTTTAACTCATGTTTTTTTAGGGGTAGGGGTATGATATTTTACTTAAAGGTCTGGGGTAGGGTATCAATTTTAAACATTCATGGGTATGGGATAGTGTCAGGTTTTGAGCTTAGGGTGGCACACCCCTATCCAATGTCCCAGTATCCCTAATGTCCTGGGCAGGGGGAGTTCATGATTTTAATTGCTGCGAGCGAAATAGACAAACAACAAATAGTTTAGCCTCCTATTCGGAACACAGTGTAATCTTCTGATGCCACTAGCAGCGAACATGCGATACATACGATCAGCGGTTCAAGTCCATACGGTAGCGAGAGTTGATTCAAGGATGTCGCTAGCATTACGGTACACACAATACATGCGATCAGCGGTTGTAAGGGCTAAAGTGGGATATATTCCTGACCAATACTCCAAAAACACAAGAGAAAACTCTATCATGAAACTATCATGATAAAGTGTAATATGTTAAAGTGTGTTTCACGGGTTAAAAACCACTCTGAATATACAGCTAAATGATTCAATTGAAGTTTTTACAAATGTTTCAAAATTCAGTAATCCGTTTTTAACTTTGTTGTTTGTCTATTTGCAGGTGGTACCTAGAGAAATTTGACGATTATCCAAAGTCCAGGAAAGCTCTGATTCCATTCGTCTTGTGAAGAACTAAAAATTTGTTAGAAAAAGAAGCTAAAGATTGTAGTTGTAAATTCAAATGAAATGGAATGAATTAACTAGAGTAAGACTTTTCTTAATAAGAAATTAATGAACTTCTTGAAAGAGATTAAGATACGTTTTGGTTTTAGAGCATCTAGAATGTTCTAGTACTACAATTTTTCCTTGCTTCTATTCAAGTTATTTGATGTATGCATTTTATCGTTCTACTAAACTCAAAAATATTACTATTGTTGATCACAAGGAAAATAAAGGGTCCTACAATGATAAACTGTGGGATTTCTTGAGACCATCTGAGAGATCAAGATTAAAAATGTATCCTTGCTAAAGATTTAGCATGTTGGCGCAAATTGTCGGCGAGATATTACCCGTGGCAGTTATGTTCTAATGATTCCATACAAATCCAAAAATGGCTTAGTTCTTAACTTTAGGAATCGAGCCATTTAAAAAGGATTAGTATGAGGTCGTCAGAGCGTAATCCTGGCAACATCTCGTCACAAGAGATTGTTAGAAAAATGCTAAATCAGTTTCGGCAGGGAGGCATTTTGCATCTAGTTCTTTCTGAATGTTACAACCAAATTAGTTATATTACAAAAGAAACTTTTGTGACGTCATCTTTTGAGTACTCTTTTCTTTTTACACATTCAGCCTCATATTTATTCTTGGAATACTTTTAAAATTCCGCCGCAAATTTCAGTCTCGATTTCCTTATAAAATATATTGTTGTAAATGAAAAGGTTTAATTGCTGCGAAGCAGCTCACTATTCTTTACACGGTTCGATTTTCGGATATCACTGGCGATGAATTTCAAAGCATGCAATACGTGCGTTCAGCGGTTTGAAACGCTATGCGGTATCGAGAGTCGATTTGAAGGTCTATGTCACTGGCGATGAATTTGCACTCAAGGTACACAGCGGTACGGAAGCCCAGGAGGTTCACTTACGGATATGATTGTAACTTTTTCGGATATTGCTTTTAATCAGTTTGAAAATTCAATTTTGGTTTTGAAGATTTTGATTTTAAAATCAGTCTTTTGCGATTTTAGAATTCGCTTAGTTTTTAAATTTGCGATCAAGAGTTTTTAGTTTTGATTTTTACCTTTTTGGATTTTGCTTTAAATATTTGAGAATTCGATTTTGCTTTTGAAGATTCCGATTTTAAAGTCAGTCTGCGATTTTAGGACTCGATTTTTTACTCAGTTACATCAAGAGTTTTGATTTCGGCTTTAACATTTTTCGTTTTGCTTTTGTTGCTTTGTGTATTAACTGATGTTTATTTTACGCCCTATTGATAAAATAACACATACTTTCAAATGTTGACATCCCAAAATGTTTCCAACTGTGTTTGTGGTCCAGCTGTCGCCATCTTCTCATCAGTCCAAACCCCGTAAAAACCATATTGCTTTAATCGTTTATCTTTCTCATGCATTCTCGCAGCACTCACCTTTCTCATAGAAATTACTAGGATATTTTAGAAAATCGACAGCTCGAAAAAAAGTAAAATGATTGTTTTGAGTAAAATGAAAAATGTGTTTTGTTATTTCATTTCTTATTTATAACGCTGTGTCGAACTTGACTTGTGTCTGCAAACTAGAAAATGCATTACATGGAAGTACGCTGTATGGACTTTGTGTAAGTTAATGCAAGACAGCAAAAAGATGTGAGTTTATTCCAGACATACCAAAGATATCGATTTGATTTCCGATTGCTGGGTAGTAAGCTTGACAAACAAGAATAAAGTCTCAGCCTGTGAGAGAAAAACAGTTTATAAAATGCATGTTGGGGAGCCGATATGACTTTTTAAACAATTTACTCATTTTTTGGAAAACCAAGATTTTTTATTCTTTAAAATATAACAAAAGGCATATAGCTAAGTTAGATGGCGTTTATTCCCAGGTATTCAACAGCATTTTAAGGTCCATTTTAAAACGTTTGAAAACTGGAGGTGTTTAAAATGTTAAGATCAATTTAATTTTGTCGACATTGATACACAGGAAATAAGCGACGCGTTTGACAGCGGGAATTACATGTTTTTCAGAAAGCTCGATCGGTCCCAGCTCTGCATGAAAGAAAAATGAAAACATGGCTCCGCAACTTTCCTTTGAAGCCTTTTTCAAATGTTTAGTAGTCCTGCTGAGCAAGAAAACACCTGAGCAAGTAAGACGTACTAAATCGTCAGAAACAAACTGCTGTTTTGAAATTGTGTGGGTAGTGGCAATTGAAGACTCGCTGCATATAAAGACCGATTACTGTAATGGTGAAATTGTTGTACCTGATATTCTAAGCTACGAAATGCCCATTCAAGTCTGTACAGCTCTAGCCATTATTTTTCAGTTCTTAACACAAGAAGCAGTCCTTGGAAGTAATGCCACGACAGCAGTGACAACAGGCAACGTCTTTGTATCACTAAAGGCTCCTCGTTGCGGAACTTGTGAGCACGCCATATTGTCGACAAATCAGATGTTGTCTGGGTTTGCGCGGGAAATGAACGATGTTACTTCACTGTAAGCAACACGCCATTTTACATTCTAATCTGGTTAACGTGAATAATCTTTTTTTTGTTTGTTTTTTATCATTTCAGTGTAAGTAACTTGGGAATAGATATTCTAATCGCACATTTTTGAAACTTTCATACATGACACATCTAACAATCATGCAAGAGTTTTAAATCATTTTCGAATATAAAGTTAGCGCAGATATTTAGAAAAGAACGAAATTTCCCTACAACATTAAGAAAACACAAGAACATGAACAAACATAAATAAATCAATGTTTGTGTTAAACTTTCTTCCGTTAGTTGTATCTTTTGTAAAGTTTGTTTGAGTTCTTGTTAAACTTCGTTTGGGTCCGCATTTTGGGACTGTTGTTGCGACGCTTAAATTTACGACCTTTTCATTTAGAAGTAGAGCCTAGAGGGTTGCTTTCGAAATTACGTGTGCATACATATCGGAAATCTATAGCATCACAGAGGATGACCGCCACTTTTTATTTGTGTGTCGCTGAAAATGTTTATTCGGTTTTGCTATTTTTGCTGTTTGTACGACCTTTTAATGTTTTTTTTTTGATGTTTTGTTTAAATTTGTTAAACTTTCACTTTCACAATCTGACTTTGTGGACCGCTCGGGTTTACAATACCGTTGTCAAGGGAAAGATTAAGTACCCCAATTCTAGCGGAGATATATTATGCTAGAACTTGACAGGAACTGAGGCAACTAATTCCTATCAGTCCTATTAATTCAAGATAACCATCATTTTAAGCTCCACTCGAGGAGTGTTTTTTTAAAAACATTTAAGTTAAAACTTGTTTACAACTCCTTGGGACAAGGGTAAGTGGAAAGAAGAAAGTAAAGATGTTTATTACCACGGACACAATAGCCCAACTAAGAAGTCTTACAAGTTGATATCTGTACTGAAGTGAAAAAGAATTCAAAATAATATTTAACAGCTGTTCAGTGGCACATTTTAAACCTTAACGTGTGAATTTCAAAAAAATCTTTTTTTCCATACGCTTCCACGACTATAACCGCAACACTTTTCATTCAATTTTGATTGAAAGGCAATGTAGAAATTGATATTTTAACATTGTGCTTTTGAATCATGAAAATTCACTGTTTGAGGCACTAATCATCTTGCTACTTTTGAAACACCCTAAAGTATTTCAAAATTAAACTTTAATTTTTTTCAATAAATACTAACATATACGTTTAATTTGGTAGAGATTTGTCCGACTGTGGAATCAACGGCATTTTCAATGGCGCCCTCACAAATCTGAGTGACCGGCTTCAAAATTTGTGAGTAAAGTTAAGTTTGTGTTTTTGATATATCTTTTTTTTCTGGACCTTACGCAATTTAATACAAAATAGTAATATCATTAATTTTACGCAGTGGGTTTTTACAAATTGCAATCTTTGCATTTCAAACAATCTCCGTGTGGCGAATTTGTTACAGAGCTTTATTTTAACCAATTGACTAACCAATCATCTAACTATTGACAAACGACTTTCGTGTGCATTAATTATATCACAGCAAATTAAATTGTTATATACCAACGATCAAAGTCCATTTTTCTCGTACCCTTATTGGACGAGAGGACATGACGTGCACGTGATTAAGTTTCGCTGTTTCCTGACAACCAAGCGCTCAGCGGGCAACCAAATGTTAACAACAAAACCGGAAGTTAATTGTAATCCAATGTGATTCAAAGGTTCACAAAACACATATTTGGAATAAAAAAATAAAACAAAAAAATGCTTTAAAAGCTACTTTTTGTTCTTCTTTAATAGTTGGTATAAAACAAAACACTTATTGAACTTAACCTCGGGGAAACCTGAAGTATGTTTTGTGGTCCCTCGACGGCCATATCGAGGGACCACAAAACATACTTCAGCTTTCCCCGAGGTTAAGTTCAATAAGTGTTTTGTTTTATACCAACCATTAAAGAAGTGATTCAACTTCAGCTGGTGTTAATTATTGAACCGTGCTTCAACCAATCTTAACAAAGAAAATAAGTTATTGAAGATATTTACGTCAACCAATTATAACCAACGAGTTTGTTACAGTCGACTTTCACTGCAACAATTATAACGCAGCAAAGTCGTTGAAGACTTTAGCTTCAATCAATTATAACATCGCATACTTGTTACATATGACTTTCACTCAACTAATCAACCAGTTATTATCAAGCAAATTAATTAGGTAGCTAAGTTTAAGCAATCATTATTCGGCAAATTATTACAGACTTGCTGTAAACCAATCATAAACAGGTACATACACTTTATAATCACGCTATAGTAATTTAACTATAACTGCCATATTGTCTAGGGACAACAAAATTATTTTCTTTGCCTTAGTTCCGTAGTCTGCTAACACAGTAGTACGCAATTTTAAACTACACAATACCCGCATTTTAACCTGTTACAACTAAGTAGGGTAAATAGACCCAATAGATATATGGTAATAAAATCTAATTTGTCAGCCCAGCAAAAATATCCTAAGCCCAATGTTATTTTTACACAAAACTTTATTGCTTTTATGCTTTCCTGAACATATGAAAGTTGTGATAAAATGACGTCATGTTTGGGGGGGTGGATCCCAAAAAAATTTGTTCGCACACCCCCAGCAAAATTTCTGCTTACGGGCCTGATACAGTATTATTACGTACATAAAAGTTGATTACATTTTGATTAAAGGTCCTTGGCCTACAACAACATTTCCATCATCCATGAAGGAGTTTTTCAAGGAATGAAGAAACTTGCTGTTCTGTAAGACATTATCTTCTAACTAATGGCAGAATAAATATGTATGTGTTGATTTCAAAAGGAGGACAGAGGGGAATGGGGAGGGGGAGAGAAGGTTGGGATAGGTGGTAGTGATAAATGATGGAAACGCATCCCAGAGTGAATTAATTCACTGATTATGTCAAAGTTTAGTGAATTGGGTCGAGTTGGTGATGATGGTTTTTGACCTCAAATTAATTCAAGATAATTTACAAAAGAGCAAACAACAAAATGAAAGCGCTAGCTGAAATGATGTTCTTCTGGTGTTTTGTTTTATTGATATGATACAAGTAGAAATTAATCATGATACTAATAACATGTACTATTTCAATCTATTATCTTGTATAAAAGTAAAGAGGCATCCTTTAATGAAACAGCAATTGTATCGCTCATTCCTAACTCGCAGTTCTAACACGTAGTCCTAACACTTAGTCCTGACACGAAGTCCTAACATGTAGTCTTGACACGTATAGTCCCATGCACGTAATCCTTACACGTAGTTATAACACGTAGTCCTGATACGTAGTCCTTACACGTAGTCATAACACGTAGTCATAACACGTAATCCTAACACGTACACCTAACACGTAGTCCTGACATAAACACGTATTCCTGACAAGTAGTCCTAGTAAGTAGTCTTATTACATTGTCCTGACACTTAGTCCTAACACATAATTATAACATGTAGTCTTAACACGTAGTTCTAACACTTAGTCATAACACGTAATCCTAACACGTAATCCTAACACGTACACCTAACACGTAGTCCTGACATGAACACGTATTCCTGACAAGTAGTCCCAGCACGTAGTCCCTACAAGTATTCCTAGTACGTAGTCTTAGTACGTAGTCCTGACACTTAGTCCTAACGCGTAATTATAATATGTAGTCCTAACACGTAGTTCTAACACTTAGTCATAACACGTAATCCTTACACGTAGTTATAACACGTAGTCCTGACACGTAGTAATTACACGTAGTCATAACACGTAGTCATAACACGTAATCCTAACACGTACACCTAACACGTAGTCCTGACATGAACACGTATTCCTGACAAGTAGTCCTAGTAAGTAGTCTTATTACATAGTCCTGACACTTAGTCCTAACACATAATTATAACATGTAGTCTTAACACGTAGTTCTAACACTTAGTTATAACACGTAATCCTAACACGTAGTCCTGACACGTAATCATAGCACGTAAACATTGCCTCTTGATCTTGTCAGTAGGAGATCCTGAAGAATTAAGAGCCCAATAGCTCTTATTAAAGTTGAGCACATCACTCTGACAAACCAGCGGTGTTTCAATGAGTTTAGCATCAGAACGAGTCTGTCGGGTCATGCTTCGTGTCAGATTGACCTCATAGACTCGTTTTGATGCTAAACTCTTTGAAATACCGCTGGTTTGTCAGATTGATGTGCTCAACTGTAATAAGAGCAATTAATCAGCTGTGATCCTATACCTTTATTGTCTGTCCTTTGTATCAATGCATTAATTAATTAACAAATGGTGGGAAACGCTCGCCAAGGTTGGGACTGTTCAGTTGATCAGATGCTGGTTATTGCTCGCTAAGGTTAGGACTGTTCAGTGGAACAGATGCTGATAAACGCTCGCTAAGGGTAGTTTATTTTGCTTTTTGATCTTTGTCCGAGCTCTATATTCCTGATATTGTGAATGCTGAGATGGTTGTTTTTGTTTTGAAACGAACTACTTCAGAAATGACCAACGTCTGTGCACAACCAAAACTCATAACATACATGATCATTAAGTACATTTCTTTATTCCTATGTAATTATGAGCCTTTTTTGATTGTGAAAGTTCCTAACGATATCACAAATTAATCATCAGTTTAAATTACAACTTTAAGTGACTATAATCTAATTAATTCTAATCTTTTTATTTTAATCTAATTTTTAAGTGATTTCAATCTTAAATTGCAACTTAAAGTGATTCTAATCTAATCTTAATCTAATCTGTTAGTGATTTTAATCTAATCTTTAGGTGATTTTAATCTTAAATTACAACCTTAAGAGATGTTAATCTAATTTATTCTAATCTTTAAAGTGATTTTAATCTAATCTTAAAGTGATTTGAAAACAATCTTTAAGTGATTTTAATCTAATGCTTAACTTCTTCAACTTTAAGAAATCTTGCCTGGAATCCCATACTAGAATGGAATGGAAATATACAAAAAGATCTTCCACAGTTAAAAACATTGGTTATTCGAGGAATAAAAAACTGGAAGCCTGACAGTAGATTTCTTGGGCTTACTGCCTTGGAGAATATCAAAGGTCCATCATGGAACCCAGATTGTGCCAGTTGTTCTCTGATTAAGAATTATACTGTTCGAAAGCAGGAGCCGTGTACAAATCTTCAAGAAATCAAAGAAAGTGGATGTATATCGTGTCCTTCTTGCCAATGCACAAAGTATATCTACTCCAATTATACTTTACTTTTGGCGCGTGAAAACTTTGCTTATGCCAACTGTAACAACACAGAAAGATGCTACAAGTCTCTTACATCAAGAACAGCAACCTATCCCTGTCTGTCGGCTGGATCGAATTTATTTGTTATACAATCGATTATTGGTGTAAGCGGTCTTCTCCTGAACGCTGTCGTTGTTGCCAATGTTGTTACAACACGGAAACTGAGAGAAAATGTTTCGCTACTGTTAACTTGTAATATGGCGTTTTGTGATTTTCTAAATTGCTTGTATGCAGTATCGATATTTTTCGTTTACCGTTCGCTTTCATCCGCGGATGTTGATGCCGTAAAAGATGACCTTTGCCCGATCATTGGTTGTTTTTGGTTGCTTGGTCAGTCAGGCGTGGCAATGACGTCAGTTTTGATGACGTTTGAGCGATATTGCGCGGTTACATTTGCCACAAATCCAAAATACCGTCTCACAATTAAGCAAGGAATCTTGGGTATTTTTTTATCTTGGTCGTTTTCTTTAGGCACTTTGTCATATGCTTTGTTTCATAGGTTTTTCAGCTACAATTCTATATGTGTGCCGCTTGCAGCAGACCGCGAAACACCATCTTTGTTTAGGTTTTCCATTTTTTTGTGTTTACTGGGATCACTTCTGTACATTATCAATATCCCTCTATACATCCAAGTCTATCTAGTTGTTAGGAAATCTAGCCGGCTTACGAGAGTAAAAAGAGAAGCCAAAGTTGCAAGAAAAATTGCTTTGCTCGTTGTCACCAACATGATTTTCTTTTTTCTTCCCATCTTTATTTACGGTAGTATGATGACAGCAGGAGCAATTCAAGCGCCTGGTTTGCAAGCAAGAGTTGATATTCTGGTAATCTTGATTCCAATTATCTTACCAATGTATTGTTTGGCCCTCAATTCTTGTTTCAATCCTTTCCTTTATGCGTTTAGAAACAGGGCATTTAGAGAAGCTATGAAATCCAAATGTTCGCGTGGTTTGAACATTTGTTCTGTGAGAAAACGTCGTGAGGTTGTTGTCCCTCTTTGTTTGATAAAATAACAAGGTCAACATTTAACCAGATGAAAAAGGGAAGATAGATGGCACTCTTTTGAATAGAAAGAAACTAGCAAACAACAACAAGGGTGCTAATTAAGGTTCGAACTACTTTCGCCAAGATGAGCAATATTTGCCTACAGTGAACACAAAGGGCTGGAAAAGTCGCCCTACTGACGGACATGAATTGAAACCGTTTTTACTCCGACACCATGCAGATATCAGTTTAAGATAAAAAAAGAAAGTGCATCAAACTGTCAAGCTGATTTCAACTTTATTGAAATATACAAATCTATTGTACAAAACTGTTTAGTTTACAAAACTCAATAAAGAGAACGTAAATTATTTGAGACTTTAACATATTAATGCTTCCTTCAATTACGCTGTATTTTGGGTGACTAAAAGCTCGTCAGGCGGTAGACGAGTTCCAGATACTATAATTGCCCGACTGGTCAGTTCTATACCCTAATATATAGAGAATAATACATAGGCGCGCGGAGATATGGAATTTATTTTCGAGTGTTCAAATTGGTATCTCACGAGTGAGCG
>JAPEIX020099863.1:0-10255 GCA_026122405.2 Zoanthus sansibaricus
GTGGTGGTGATTTTGTTTTATCTGGGGGCGAGATTTGCAATTCTGGTGTCTTTTGCATCTTGACCTGATAATAGGAAGGGGTCAGTTTAGGTGGTCCTGAGTTATTTAAATTTGTTGTCATCAAAAGGCAAACATTATTTATTTCCATTCGAGTTTTTAAGTCAAGGGGCAGAGTGTAAGGGCGATTTGCAAAAATAGTGCGTCTCCAGACATTTTTTTTAAAAATTCAAAACGTCCTTAATAAAAGTAAGAATTAATCATGACAGCGTGCTTAATTAAGAATGCAAAAAACTAATATGTAACAAACTTGAGTTGGAAAACAATAAGTTTGTTTATCAATTAGACAGCCAGAGCTGTCAGGAAAAGACGTAGAGTTTTCACTAATTTACCAAGTGAAAAAATTATCAACATCAAAAATGACAGCTTCCAATAGCAAATCAAATCATCTTTCGAGAGACGAACTTAAACTTGACAAAGTTTAACAATTTTTTTTATTTACCCGATGAAAGTAACTTTACGTTTTTACTTGAATCTATTTCTAAAAACAACAACCACTTACAGCCGACGTAACTTTTTGAGAGACTGGAAAACACCATCTGGAATAAGTCGCAACTTATTGTGATGCAGGTATCTACAGAATGAAGCAAAATGACAGTCATCAGAAACAAGCCAACAAAAATTCTAAGTATCAAGTGTACGCGTGCTAACAGCATCACTATCAAATCACTTGAAAACGTGACTTAATTGTTACTGGCAGGATAAGTAATGTTTCTAACAGACTATCTCAAAGCACATATGACCTTCCAAAACGGAAATTATACATTCGTTTGGCCGGTCTTTGGGAGACATAACAGATAAACTGAAAGAGCTGCTGAATGTCTAACGTTTGAAATAATCTTTATCTTGAAATGAACACTAACTTTGAAATCTTACTTCCACCAAGTTCCTAACATTTTTTCTTGGAAGGCTCATAGTTTCTTAAGCAGTGTTTTCAAAACTAGCCGTCGGCCGTCGCTTCCGAAGGCAACTTTTCCATTTGCAACGCCTACTTTCCCTAACGCATTTTTTTCATCCAAATTTGTTCCCTTTATTATTAAACAACTGCATCATAATTATTTTGCTCTTTCAAAATTGCTGTTACTTTCTTGTTTGAACGAACGAAGTGCAATGTTTTGGCTGGAGTTAATAGAACCTAATAAAAATGTCAGTGTTTTTTTGGTATCTGAAATATACCTTTTTGCATTTCAAATTGCTTGAGAATGCGTCTCCAAGAATCTAGAATTTCAAAATTTTCCGGGGGAACATGCTCCCTTCCCTCTGGGACTTGCAACGCCTACTCAACAAAGTGCAACGTCTCTTTTCAAAGATTGTGAAAACACTGCTTGAAGGATAAAAATTGAGCAAGCTTTTCAAGGGGATATAACAACTCCATTTAGAATTCAAAGATAAGATAAAACGAAGTTATCCTCGATGATTACACCGCAATGTTTTTAACTGGAAATTGAGCTTTTCAGATTGGAATTGACGTCATTCGCGACTGCCCGGGCTCAAACTAAGAAAATTCAACAAGTTTTAAACTACCACAGCAAAGCCCATACTTAATCAAATCAGCTTTTTAAATTTGGTTTCAAGTCTGTGAAAAATAAAAGGTCGATAAAATAGTAGGTTTGTTGCTCATTAAGTAACACCGGCGTTTGTTAAAGGGAACTTGAACATCAAAATTATTTTTTGATATATTGAAGTGCATATATTTGTGATTCGAAAAATGTAGGTTTTAGAATGATCAGCTGATTGTTTTTTGTCAAAATTATTACCTTACTAAAAACCTAAGTAGAGCGCCATATTGCGCTTTTACATAACTCAGAGCAGTTGCTACTGACGTGAAATCTTACTGTGTTTATCACTGGAAATGTTAATGAAATTACAAAGTATAGACATTTCTTTTTTATAAAGCTATATCTTAAAAAATCACCACAAAATGTTTACAGATTGTCGAAAAGAATGAAACGTAACATTTTAACGTCATGACGTCATATCGTGACGACCTTGTTAGATCGCGGGTACAAGTGTAGCGTCTTCTTTAGTCATGAGCTGGCACAAATTTCATATATTTTTAAGGACACGGACCGAGAAATTGGTTTAAAAACACATTTCCGAAATATGAAGCAGATCTAATTTTCTACATCAAAAAATTATTTAGGAGTTCAAGTTCCCGTTAAGTGAAGTCAGAATAAATGTTCGTTTGTTTTGAATGTATGAAAAACTAAACTTTTTAGGGTAATCAGATTAAATGTGATGAGCTGAGCTCGTACCATGCACTTGGAAAGGAAAATATTATATAGTTGTTGTAGATAACTAGCTTGGTTAAACTTAGCATTATAAATGTCTTAAAGTGTTTAAACGCCTGAATGATCTTTGCCTTTTCTTGTCAACAATTTTGTGATATGTCATTGTTTTTTTAAATTCAAAACTCTAATGTTCTTGATTTAAACATCACTCGAAACTAAAGAAATGTTCTTAATGGAAACTTAAAAATTTTCTACTGCAGTTTTGTAATACCGAGGAATTTTTAATGAAATTTCAGTTAGCCACTTTCACAGTCATGATCAGTGTAGAGTTTCCAATGTTTTGGCAGGCCACAGGAATCTCATGACCCTGACAAAACAGGAAATGAACACAGCGCACGATTCTAAAAAGACTTTGAAAAAGAAAGTACTACTTTAATCCTGGAAACCGTGGTATTCGAAAGACCTGTGACTCGTGGGAATTACACTTTGCGCATGATCATGAAAGTAAATTATTATGTTTTAATGTTTGTCTTTATGTACAGTTTCAGTAAGGTCCTTAGGAACAATTGTTGCAGCTATGTGTGCATTTTAACATTAATTACTAAAAAGATTCTTGAAAAAGAATTTATCAGGTTTTTGTGGTAGTTGAACCTGTAACTGACCTCTGTGGTACTAATAAAGTGCTCTTGCCAACTTAGCTATGAAGCTGCAACTGGGAGAGCAGGTCATTGTTAGTAGGTCCTTCAATGCCACACTGAGGTTTAAAACAATTATTAATACTGAGCTTGTTCTTCGTTATAAACTGTGACATTGTTAAAACAGTACAGCGGTCCTACCAGTGCAGCGGTTTTACCAAGTAAACTATGAATCTACACATGGTTTGATAAACTTGAAGTTAAAATATTTAATCCTTGCCACAAAGGCATAAAACCGATGTTTCAAACACGTTAGTCCTAGATTAGAGCAATAGCTCTTCATGAAGCCACAATTGGTACAGCAGGTCATTTTTAGTCAGCCGGTCCTTGAACATCGTTTTGAGATGTAAGGAGATAATGTAGTTAGTTTTTTTTTTTAATATTGTGATTATTAATGGTTCTTTTATGATACGTTGATATTGATCCATTTATTATTTTAGAAAAAAAAAATGTTATGGATAATCTAACACCAAACAAAGGGGAATTGGTAGAGGCTGATCATCTCATCAGGTACAACTATATCCACTCTTGCCACCACTGCGACTGCTATTACAATCATTGCTGTGACTACTACAATCACTGTATACTTGAACCACTATTAGTATTTATCAAGCAAGCGATATCCATTTTTGCGCGCTCTGATTGGCTGATGCAACTCGCAATATCCAAGACTATTAGTTGATTTGGAAGCGGAAGTCAAACTGACAGGAAGTGCGCTCAAAAAATAGGGAAAAAAAACGTTTAAACCATTGTTTTCTTTTAAATAAAGTGCATTTTTATCTTTTTTTTTATTTTGGTTAATACTAAAACAACAGATCCCCCTCAGGGTCGGTGACTAGCACAAGATATATACCTCGCTTCACGTCTCGGTTTATATCCACCACTATTCACCTCCCCTTTGGGGGATAGTTGTTATCTAACACTGATAATTGTTTGGAATAACCTCAAATACCTGACGTTTTCTCTATGCACAAGAATGCTTGATATAAGTTAAAAATAGAACATGAAAGAGTGTGTTATAGCTTGAGATATTTTTTGAACCAGTAGGATGTATTTAAGACAAGGTACATGAAGAAATTTGGTTCAAAACCTATGTTCCGTTAACTTTTAATTGAAACAAAAATAATATGAAAAGGAAGTTATTTAATTGGAAAGTGGCTTTTTATTGCGACTGGAACAAAAACAGGTTCTTTTTCTATTTACTGGCCATCCACTGTCTTATAGCGAAACATTGATAAAAAGAAAACTGTATAGATGTTTTAAACACGTATCACAAACGAAATAATCTATGCTAACTAATTAGAAACTGTTTTCAAAATCATTGTAACTATTATCTGGTATTTCTAGGTTTGAACATGTTCCTCTTGTGACACCAAATGGGGATGTATTGGTTGAGGATTTAACATTTGAGGTATTATAGAACTTTATATGGTCGTTATGCATTTCATCGACCCATCTAAACATCGCATTACCCTCCCTGACTCGTTATCGTAGCTGATCAAAATCGTCCCTGATTCATGACAATTTGCAGTGATCAGTGATCATCAATGGTTAATGAGAATCGTCCGTAGTCAATGTTTATCATCCGTAAAATAGATGATGATAGCAATTAGCAGATGATAAAAAAGCATCAGTGGTTGATGATAGTCATCATATTCTCAATAACTTGGAATGAGATACCTTACAAGCTCAAAACGTTAATATCAAAAAAATCGTTTAAGAAGGAATTAAAAAAATCACTGTTAGAAATTCTAAAAACAGAAGATTCATATATTGAATTCAATGAAATAACTAGTAAACTTAAGCAATGCAAAATGAACAAAGTCTAATAACATACTATCTCAGTCTTTTTACAACTAAGATCTTTAGTTTCCATTAAAAAATATACGACTTTTCCACTTTTTAACTAGAAATGTATCGATAATGTAATTTAGGATTGACCCGCCTCGACTAGCGATTGCTATTTCCGGGTCTAAAGAATTCAACTGTAAAATGTTCTGGAACTAAAATATATTGTTGTTGTTGTTGTTGTTGTTGTTGAATCTTAAGAAATAAAAACATACTTTCTGTGTTTTTATCGCCTGATGAAAATCAAGGGGAAGGTTTGGGTAAATTCGAGAGCAGATCATTGAAAACCAGAGAGTGCAGTCTTTAAACTTTGTCGAGGTTTTCACCAGGACATGAAGGCATTAGAACATGTTCCATTTCTTTTATAAAATAAATATTTCCAGACTAAAGAAAGAGAAAGACAATATACGAAGCGCCTGCATTATAGTTTTACTGCAGAGGGGATCTCAGTCAAACTGTTAATTTTTAGTGTTTCGATGTAACAGCAATATAAAATTATTTATAACAAATTTTCACCATATGTAACCAAATTAAACAAAAGCTTATTGGAATTAATAAATCATTATTTATATAACAATGCTTCTGTCATCTACATACGAAGCATTTATTAATGGTTGTAAATTTCAATGATTGTAACATATTATAATAATGTTACCAGGAACATGTATATTTAATTATTGAGAAATTATCTTGAGCATCATAATATCATTTTATAACGTTTTTAATAAAAATCATTGTCATTGTCCTTTAACTTTGTTTCCATAGTAACAATTTCTAGAAACATGAACAAAAATACTTATTAGTTTAACTTTTAACTTGAATACTTGTTTTAAAAGTTATCACTGTTATCATTGAGGAAAAAATGGGTAAAAAATATAGTTTCAAAGGAAACATTAAGATTAGCAAAAGTAATATAATAATAGAACTTTATTTACAATTAAAAATTACTATTTACATATGATCGATATCAAAAATTAAAAATTCTATAGAAATTAAAAAAAACGCTCCATACCGCGTATACTGGGTTGCCTGTGTTTCTGAAGGAAAAGTTAATTTCTTTGACACAGCGAAGTGTTGGCTGCGGAAGTGTTTTTAATTTACCTACATTTATAATAATGTTTATCTGGAAATCAGCGTATGGCTCATTCACATAAAATACTGGCAATTGTTTTTATCAACGAAGATAGACGCTGGTTGTACTTTAGAGGTTATTCAAGATAACAACGCAGGTATGATAATTCAACTTTATTCAAAACCCAGAACCACAAAACCACTACTAAATCAAAACGCACATACTCGGCGAGCAATGTTCTGATCTCCCTCTGAGGAACGCAAGTTACGCAAACGCTAGCTAGCTAAAGCGGGCGCCACAGTACCTCTCTACTAGTCAGAGGTATAGTCAGCAAACCGGTGACGGATAACCCGCCCGGAATGTGTTGTTGTAGGTTGCCGGGGCAACAATGGTGCGGTGTTGGCGTCCGGCGGCTGCAACAGCTAGTCGTGGGTGTTGTTTCTTTAGGCGATGCAATGACAAATCCGGCTGGTTTAAGGCGATCTACAGAGATCTCAGCTGACTGTCCATCAATATCCACGGTAAAATGCTTATTTGTCCTACTGAGGACTCGAAATTGACCGGTGTAGGGACGACGGATCCATAGAGCTTGGTGCATAAAAGAGGTCACCCGGTAGCCGGAGTGTAGTATCGTAAACAATCTCTGCAGGGTACATGACAAATCGTCCTTTAGTGCGGTTCGAATGCCTAGGACTACGATTGGTAGATCGCTCACCCAGTTGGCTCCAGCTAAACGTGTTTTGAGTCCGTCTTTAAGATTTCGATGGAAACGTTCCACAAGCCCATTGGCTTGGAGGTGGTATGCTGTTGTTCGATGACGTCTGACTTCCAAGAGATGCATGAGTTCACGGCAAAGGTCAGATTCGAAATGACGGCCTCGATCGGAAGTGATTGTCAGAGGGTCCCCGAAACGGGCTACCCATTCGGAGAGCAGAGCTCGCGCACAAGGTTCAGCGGTAGCATCGACCATACGAATGGCTTCAGGCCAGCGAGTATACCTATCAATGAAGGTGAATAAATAAGTGTATCCTTGTGACAGGGGTAATGGACCAACGATATCAACGTGGAGACTGTCAAATCGTGCAGCAAGTGCGGGGAAGGACTGAAGTCGGGGTTTTTACATGGCAATGAGCTTTGGATTGTTGACAAGCATTTCAAGCACGGGTCCATTGTGCGATATCACGCTTCATGTTTCCCCACACGTAGCGCTGAGATACCAGGTGCCGGGATGCTTTGATGCCAGGATGTGACAGGGAGTGTAGTTGAACATAGATTTCATGTCGCATCGCTGATGGAACAACGGGTATAGGAGTTCCTTGTGATGTGTCGCAGAGAACAATTCGATCGTAGTTAGGAATCGGCACTCGCTCAAGTTGTAGTGATGTATTGGTTGATGACGAATGTCGCTCGTGAATTTAGAGATGAATGCCAAGTGTCTGGCTTGCCGACGGGAATGCCGTTCGGAGCTGCATTTTAAGGCAAAAATAAGAGGCTTGTGATCAGTGTTGATGTGAAAAACACGTCCGTCGATGAAGTATTGAAGCGACGGACAGCGAGGTACGCTGCCAGCAGTTCACGGTCGAAAGCACTGTACTTTCGTTCAGCGGAACTCAGTTTCTTTGAAAAAAAGGATATGGTTTTCCAATGCCCATCGATTAACTGCTCGAGGGCAGCTCCAACTGCGATGTTAGATGCATCAGTTGTAAATCTCAGCATTGGGCAGCGGGTGAGCTAGCATGACGGCATTGGACAAGGTCGTCTTGGCCTCATCGAAGGACTGCTGGCATTGTGTGCTCCAAGTGAAACGCTCCGCTGCTAAAGCTTGGTGTAATGGTGCCAAGATCGCTGCACAGCGTGGGACAAAACGATGGTAGTAATAGACTAGTTCGATGAACTGGTGTAAAGACTTCTTGTTGCTGTGGACTGGGAATGAGCGAATTGCTTGAACTCGGGTAAGGTGTGGTCGGATATCCTCAGCGTTAATAGTGTGACTTAAAAAGTCAACTTGGGTCTGTCCAAATACATACTTTGCCATAGGACTACGGCTTAGTCGAACAGACGCTGACACAGTTCTCGAAGGTCTGCGAGATGCTGCTCGAGGTTCGTGCTAGAAACTGAAATATCGTCAACGTAGTCAAATGCAAAGTTTAAACCACTGAGTGCCGTGTCCATGAAACGCTGGAAGGTTTGAGCTTGTTTCTTAAACCAAATGGCATACGGAAGAATTGGTAGCGGCCAAAAGGGGTGATGATGGGAGTTTTGGCGATGTCCTCTTCGTGCACGGGAATTTGATGATATGCCTGTACAAGGTCAATCTTTGAAAAGATGGTTTTTCCTGCTAAGTTGGCGGCGAAGTCCTGGATGTGGAGGATTGAGTAGCGGTCAGGGGTGGTGATGTCATTCAGGCGTCTATAGTCTCCGCATGGTGGCCATTTTCCGTTAGCCTTTTTCACCATGTGTAAAGGTGACGCCCAGGTACTTGAGAATGAGCTTGGCAACTCTGCTTTGGCACTTGCAAACTTTTCTGGAAATAAACGACGTGCTCGTCCAAATACTGGGCGCCTTTCGGTGATGATGCAATGTGTCACGCCATTGCGGATTGGTGTGTCGCTGGTACACTGTGTTGTCAAGGAGAGAAACTCTTTCAGAAGGTGATTTTGCTTGTTGTGGGAGTTGAGATGTTGCTTAAAATTCTGGTTGTTGGCATTACCGAGGATTCCACTGTAATTCTTGCCCCATCTCGAGGGTCAAAGAGGCGCTTCTTGTCCAAATCCACCAGTAACTTATGTTGTAACAAAAAATCTCCGCCGATGATGGGCTGCGTTACGTCAGCCTTGAGAAACCACCAGGTTAACGGGCGCGAGAGCCCGAATTTGACTGTCAGCTTTCTAAAACCGTAAGTATTTATTGTAGAGTTGTTTGCAGACCGTAAGGTAATGTCGCTTTTGTAGAGACGGTCGGTTCTCGTAGCAGGATAAACACTTAGCTCGGCGAAGGTGTCAATAAGGAAGTATTGTTTAGAGTTTTTGTCTAAAGTTGGAGTAAGTTGGATGAGCTAGTCGCGTGTGCGCCGTTCACGGACTGGCTTGCGAGCTTCCCTTCTGAAATTGGCAGGGTTTGTGGCACTTTGTCGCTTTAGCGCCAAATCTCTCGTTTGGTTAGGATCTGCCCAAATTTGGGCTATCTCACACGTGTCGCTTGGCTGGGAGGCCGCGCAGGCGTTAACCTGACCCAGGCCCCTTTCCTGTTGCTCTTGTAGCTCGGCCATGGCGTCCGCCATTTCGGCGAGGGAGTTTAAGCTTTCTTTCGAACGGATAGCTAGGGCCATGCGAATCGATGATGGCATCTTCTCCATGAAAAATTGCCGGAAGAGTGCATCTTCTTTTGCTTCCGTTGCTGTTCCGCCACGAGGTTTAAGCATTTGTCGCAGCAGTTGGGAGGGCCGCAAGTGGGTGCAGATTTGTTCATCTCTATCTGACCACGAGGGTTTTTCTCCAAGTACTCCGGGTTTTCCTCCCTCCTTGACGCTGTGCTACGAGGTCACGAATGGTCCGTATAGCGGCAGCCAACCCAACATTTGTTGCAGCAGTAGAATCTCGTGCGCGCGTGTTTTCACCATCTGAAGCATTTCGTGCAACTGCGTGACGCAAATTTCAGTGTTCAGCCAATCAAATCTCAAATTTAAATGTAACCGCTGACCTAACTTTCACCCGCGGTACGTTCACGAAAAAGATGGTTTGGTCTGCCGAAAAAGAAAGTTCTTTAATTGACTACTATAGAGGTAATTAATCTTTTTTTTCCTAAGCTTTACAGGCCTGTGGTTCGGTATCCAAACGTTTTGTTCTGGATATTTAATTCACTTATTTTATCAGCTTTTATATTACTCGCGTGGCGGCAGGGAGTATCCGTAGCGCTTGGAAATGCAGCAAAAGTCGTTTCGTTTCTGTGTTTATTGATATTTGGTTTTACAAAGGTACAATTAACTGAACAAATATTTATAATTTACAATTTTAAAGAAAACCGATGTCTATGGAACAAAGATTCGCCCCATATAAACATCATCGCATGAGAGCTTGGTAGCCGTTCATCAAAGATTGCGCGTAATGTTGCACTAAATGTTGCGACCGTGTACCCACGTCAAGTGAGGAATGTTGCACGCAATATTGCGCGCAATGTTGCACCGTGTATCCGGACCTTAACTCAATCGAGGATGGCGACGTGAGAAACTATGACACTTTAAATACTGATTGTGTTCTCCTAATGTTTTATTAAAACATTGGCGTACTTATTAAAGAACATGTGATAAATTCTAAAACAAGGTATTTGCTACATTTACATTGCTAATTAATTTT
>JAPEIX020099883.1:0-10255 GCA_026122405.2 Zoanthus sansibaricus
CTTCATACAAAGCTAAATATTCTAAATAAAATAGCATAAGCTGCTTTTTATTCAAAAACGAAACCTGGCCATTGTTTGCGAACTAGAAAGCAGAAGCGAATTGGCTGCCATTTTGATTTTACAGGTTGGACAGTATGTCACGCAATCACTCTCGCGAGCTCTTGCGTAGGCGATCAAACGTCAATGCATGATAGTGAATGAGAGTTGAGCCAAAACTCTCATACAAATCTCATCTGTGAACTCTCATCGACTGCCATGCTCGTTTGACCCCACCTAAGGCTAATAAAAAATCTGCATTTATTCCAAATAAATTCGTAAGTTGAAGAAGCAATTTCAACGCACCTCGGAGTCATCCTCGTTGAATTCTTCACAGTTGCTGAATACCAAACGCGCGTCTTCGGCAAATTCTGCACGAGATGTGTACCTGTTGAAAAAAGACAAAAGTTAAATACGAAGCGAAATGCCGGAAAAACAGCAGATTTCGGTTCTTCAACAGCTTCTTAGTAACCATGGAGACACCAATATCCTTACACGTGAAAGATAAAAATAGTATCTTTAATGCGCGCGATGAAGATGTTATTTGTTTTTAAAAGGAAAAGTCCTGTTATTTCATAAGTACTAATATCTAATGATTAACAAATAAAGCAGCCTAAGCCGTGTATTATACAGTGATAAAACACGACAAGCATTTGTGAACACGAGGAAAATGTAGAGAAAACGAGTCGCAGGCGAGTGTTTTCTACATTTCTCGAGTGTTCTCAAACGTCCGAAGTGTTTTATCACAGTGTAATACACGACCTAGGCTGCTTTATTTGCTTTATGATATAGATTAACACGCCGCGAGTGGCGAAAAACAATAAAACACGCTTTTTCTATGTTTTATACTCTGATACATTTTTGACCAATCAGAGGGCGCGCAGGTCTTATACTATATTACAAAAATAAATAAACAACAGATCTTGATTAACTAGAGGTAGTTTTACTTCACGCACTTTGACTAGAATCTTATCACTCATGCAGCCTTTTGCTTCTTAATCATATTGGCGGACTATTGGTTTTTAAAATGAAGGCAAAGGCATACAGTAAATGGTGTCCAAAACATCAAGTATAAATAACTTTAGTGCCATTGTAGTGCCTGTAAATTAGCTGCAAGCAAGCATGAGATATCTATCATTGATGCTTATCGTTTTAGCCACGACCCATAAAGCATAACGCTCTTAGTACAAAAATCAACATCAACTTACTGGAAATCACGCAGCTTAATTTTCATTGTGTGGAAGTCCATAGGATCTCTGATAATTTGGTAATACTCGGGAATCTGCAAAGAATTAATTGACATGTAAAAAGTCACATTGTAGTTTGTATAAATCAAAAAATCAAAACCAGGTTTTACAAAAAAGGCAACAACACTTCGAGGTATCTCGCAAACCTGTTTTGGATTTACTGGGACGAGGAAGGGCCATGCGTCGTTGTGTTTTTCCATCTCAGCTAAGATGGCACGGCACGGTGCCATATCTTTCGACGATTGCTTCCTGTTTACGTGATGCCTAACTTCTTCCTGTGCCACAAAAGGGATTGGTGAAGGTCTTTCATCAGACATCTTCCGTTCGCGCTTGCGTGGTTTAGCTTTTGTCTTCTTCTAAAAGCAAAAATACATGTAAATACACTTGAATTAATGAATTAAAACAAACGATTATACACAAAAAGAAGTAGCAACGTTGTTATGAACAATCTTCACGATTAAGAAAAATGCATAACCTGTACCGACTATCCAACACGAGTTAAATGCGCCGTGTCAAGTTGACCGCTTGCAAAAACAATAGCAATTCATACCTTTTTACAATTTGGACAGCACCAGGACGCACGAGGCTGCCTGAAAAAATGCACAAATAATGATTAGTGAGTTTTATTTACCTAAAACTATAGTAGCCAATATTCTTCCAATCAAGTCTCAATCTTGTTTCAAGAGCCCGCGTTCCTCCTGATCTGCGCCAAGAAACAGAGCTCTGGGATAATCTATTTGAAACCCAATTAGATTTGCTGCTTTGTTAACAGGAAGTAAACAGAAACAGCAGACTGATTTAACATCGGAAATAGATAAGTTACAAAAGAACGCCAACAACGACCCCAAATTAAAATATATCGGGGCTGCTGAAAAATTATGTCGCTTTTTGATCCAAACAATAAAAAAAAAAAATAACAAAG
The DNA here is from genome assembly GCA_026122405.2 of Zoanthus sansibaricus. Classification (NCBI taxonomy): domain Eukaryota; kingdom Metazoa; phylum Cnidaria; class Anthozoa; order Zoantharia; family Zoanthidae; genus Zoanthus; species Zoanthus sansibaricus. The sequence goes on from JAPEIX020099883.1 coordinate 2,206, forward strand.
GAGTAAAACTGCCATGATAATTGCCGATTCTCCGTGCCTAAAGAAATCGCAAATAAATTCTAAACTTTGGTAGACTAAGGAGGTGCTTATCCTATAGACAGAACGGCTACCACATCTCTCTGTTTTACCTAGTTTCTTTAATGAAAATTGAATTGATTTGAATGATTGCTATTGTGCCTTTAACCGCCATGACTGACACGCATGCGCCCTGAAACCAGAACCTAGAATCTGGGTTTCAGGAAAACGGATTATCCCAGAGCTCCGTTTCTTAGCGCTGGCCAGAAGGAACGCGGGATCTGAGGGACGAGATTAATCAAGTCTCAACTTTTTTGAGTAAATTCATTTCCTGGATATTTTACTAATGTAATCGTGCGTAGTCTACGTACATCTTGATTAATTTATCTATTTCGAGAATTTTAGAAGTTCTCATAATCTGAAGCATTCGAGCTGGGCCACGTTTGAGAGAGGATTATCTAATGCATATCCCATTTCACAGTGAACATTGTCCAAACAAGAAATATTGCTATCAGAATCGCTTCAAAATACTGATCAAAGGGATGAGATCAGAAAAAGAAATGAAAACAGAGAAAATGAGAACAGAATATTAACCTGTAATGAAAAAGATAAAGTTTGCTGGTTTTTGCTTTTTAACCGTTTGAGCAAGTTATCGTTTTCTAATTATTGTCTGTTCACTTCCTTTTACCGCAATTCTTATTTCTCTTCATTTACTGATGCACAATAATCGATACCCTTTGTCAGGAAGCTGTACACGATAATAAACCTAAATAATATATTCATCTGTTTGCTTTTATGTAACGATCTCTGGCCAGCAACATAAAACAGAGAAACCACAAAAAGATTAATCAACTTTTCAATTGATCAATTACCAAAAGTGCACATGAGAAGAACTTAAAGTTAAAATTGAGTCAGCAAACGTACTTTGATAGTGGCGGCTCCAAACAATGTAAATGGTAATTTCTAGGACAGTGATCACACTTGGCCATTTTACGAGCCGCGCTTCCTCCACACACACAGCAGTTGTCGCCTCCAGCCGCCTATGGAGCAGACAGTTTGATATCAAAATCGATTTATTTACTTTAAATAATACAGACTAGAACCGATACGATGTATTGCCTGGATTGAAAATTTACAGTTTGAAAGTATATATATTAGTTGAGGGTTTTCAGTGTACGTATGTAAAATGCTCTTTACTCTTCCAATGATGATGGCAAAAGAAAAACTCAATTAAGATTTTTCTTCATGGAGTAATTACCGGTTTCACCTTGACCGAGTTATGAGAGGCTGGTAACTACCATATTACATTCTGGTCGATGATGTCAAAAATAGAATTTAGTTGCAAAAGTGAGGTCCTGTTTCTGTATATGCTCAATTTACGTAGCTCCAACACACCTCGCTACGATATTTTACAAGAAAATGGAGCAGATATATAGAAACAGAACTGGTCTCTTACTACTGAATTCTGCTTTGACGTCATGCGCGGATCAGAAAATAATATGGTAGTTACCACTCTCCCATCGCTCGGTCAATGTGCATCCAGAAGTGATTCTTAATCGAATTGAGTTTTTTGCTATCACCTTTAAAACGGTAAGGACATCTTATACATACAAAAAATCCAAAACTGATTTATACACTTTAAACAACAAAGTAACGTAAAGCAGTACAACATCTTTTACTAACCGCCTTTTACAGAGGGAAATAAATATACAATATAACCCCTGTTTAACGATCTTCGGTATGACGATATAAACAATCAACATTCGTTTGCCAAGCAAAAGTTATAGTAATATATGAGAAAGAACTCAACCCCGTTCAAACGATCTTTGGTATAACGATATTGCCGGTTTAAAGAAGGAAATGTTGTTGACCGAGCACAAAATATTTCCGGTTATAACGATAAAATCAATATCACTGACCACAGGAAATGCTAATATAGTATAACAAAACAAACTTTTATTACATTAACAATTATCACAAATTGTTCTGTATTCTTAATAACGAAAACTACTGGATATTGCACTAGTACTTTATTTAACGATCAATTACAAATCATATTAGATAACATGCAGTAAAAAGGTGAATTTCAGCTTTATTCTGATGTAACGACATTTTTAGAAATTTTCCCACAATATCGTTCTACCGGGAATTTGGCTATAAAGATATCGCAGTTAAACGATAAAATTTTAATGCTCCCTTGGCATATCGTTAAACCGGGGTTCCACTGTACTGTGTACATGTTACACGGCTGCACTCAGAGATTCCTGCGGCTTCTTACCAATGCATTAAGTGCCTAATGACTACCACTGCAAGAACTTTCAAACCCAAACACGCGCTCTGGTCAGAGGAATTCTGCAGGATCGGAAGTGGTGAATGCAAAAACATAAATAGATATAACATGACATACCATGACTATACAATCAGTGCAGTACCAGTCTCCCTCGGGAATCGTTTGAAGTTTAGGCTGAAATAAAATAAAATCATTACAACCGAGTTGTCCTTACATACTAAACCGTTCAAACAAAAATGTATCGTACTGTCCCAAATTTATTGTCAATTTTAATAATTTCTTGTGTTATTAATCCACACCATTAGAGTTAGCCTTGAGTTAACGTATCATTACAACTTAGTTTTCCTTACATTCTAAAACGTCACGTATTCTCTCAAATTTGCCGTCAATTCTAATAAATTCTTGTGTTATAAATCCAAACCATTAGAGTTGACCAAAATTTTCAATCTAAACCTTCCGGGTGTAATGAGCCCTATTCCTTTTTTCTGATAGAATATTTGACATGCAACTTTATGCGTCTTAGTGGGTGGCTCCTCCTGAATTGTTCTTCAGTTGGTACAGGATTTAATGGAGCCGAAACCAATTGTAGATTTGCACGCAATTTAGGAATCCTGTTGATGAACAGTAACTATTTTGTTATTTATTTTTTTTTTAGCAGTGTTCTTGTTATGTCTGCTCAGATTCGTGATACGTCAGGATACAAGACAATAAACAAGACGCTTCACACAGGTATACTGGGTTGCCCTTGTTCCTGACTGCCATAGGCAACCCAGTGACAATATTTCTCACTAGAATTGGAACACGTTTTCCTCAGGACTCGTTGGTTCATTCAGGCTTAGGGACAAAACATTTGAAGCACCCAAACAAAAGAATTGCAATATTGAAAAAATTAATTTTATCGCTGCATTTTTACGAGGAAAAAATATCTCAAATGGATTAAATTTCCTTCTTCCCATCTACCCCCTCAAAAATCCAATAGTTCTTAATCTTAGCGTGCTGGAAATTACATTGTATGGCTGGATTAACAACGGAGGCGTCTAGTTTCTACAGAAACAATTGTCTTAGTTTCCACGAATTGTAAACGGCATAACATCAACAACTGGTACATACGCAAAGTTTTTTTTCTCACACTTCCTACAAAAGTACAATATCAGTTTTGTTAAGCCACATATTTATGTAATCTTTGTAAAACTTTCCCGCTTGCAAAATGTTTAGCGAGAATCCAAGAACGCAAAACGCGATTGCTTTTTGTGCTGTTATAAAAAATATTAATATTTAATACTCAGCTTTTTGCAGTATACAGACTTCACTCGCTGCAGAAAAAGGGGAAAAAATGCGGGAAAGATAGACTTTCATAATTTCTTACTCATTGCAACTACTGGCAAATAACATTTTTCATTGAAACTTGAATTTTTCCGCATTATTTTCATGACATAATCATATTTATATTTAATCTGCGGGCCATTAACTTGAAAAGAACAGATTAATTAACGCATGATGGGTTCGGTGGTTTAAATTTAGAAGCAATGCCAATGTAAATTCATTACTTTTAGCTCGATCGCGTCGGGTCTTTCGAGGCGTCTCATTAGAAAATTAATTAGTTTTTGGTGAAGACTATATTCATAATTAAAAATGCTTAAATTTTCATTTAGATATTAATCAATATTATAAGACTGTATTTAAATGGGATTAAGTAAAAAAGATTAAGAATAACCAAGTTCGCAATTACCTGCAAGTCTTTTAGTTCTAACGACGCAACATAATGCCGTATTAAAGCCAGTTTGTCTTTTGGTATGTGCCTCTTCTGGTGGGCTTCATTTTGTCCCATGACTATTTTCAAAACAAGGAGAACAAAATGAGGATGTCATAACATATATAGAGAATGTGCTTTGATCTTTGTTCAACTCTTCAATAGTTTTTTTCTTTTAATATAAATATATACAAATTAAAAAAATGCTGGTCTGAAGTGTAGTAGAATCTATAGTAGAAAAAACGGTTTTCAACTTACTTGGGGAAAAACTGCCCAAATGAACAAAACTGAAGAAAAAAACTCCAACCAAAAAGCTGCAAAGGAACTTCATGGTTTACGGTACCGTCTGAATATTTATTCCTGGCGAGGAAAACGATAAACGTCCTGTGGTGCGAGTCTATCTAGATCTCCTGGGAGTAATTTTCCTTTGGGCTTTTACCACTGTAATCTATCTAAAATCGTAGTTATCAGTAACGTTGTATCAACGAGTGGGTTTTGTCGACTGACTGTGAGCTGTGAAATTCACTTATTTCATGGCACAGCGTTTGGGTTTTCACCGGTCTTAATGGTTCCTTTTCATGGTTGCCACAACAAAGTCACGGTGACCAGGCACGCGAGAAAAACAAGCCGCGGGTTTAGCGTCGCGTCGCTTTTAAAATCAAAGTAGGTTTTCCGATCAAGACGTTTTTGTTTTGGAAATCCAATATTTAGCTAAAAAGCTCTCAAAGCAAAAGTAGCGGATTTCTCGTACCTTCAGAAACAAAAATATGTCCAAACAAATTTAAATTTTATTGAATTACTTGCTTGTGTGAGAAGCACGCAATCAGTTCTCCGAATTAGAATAAGTTTCACAACTGTCTTTTTTCCGCTTAAAGAATTCCGTGGTTATAATGAGAAAACTGTTTTTCTTTTAATTTGCTTTGTTGATCTTATGAAAACTGTTATAGCTTGTCATTTCATACCTCTATTGTGCAAAGATATTGCACTCCTTCCAGTTTACGTGGGCGAAGAAAGCAATTATTTTAAGTATAATGAGTTTTTTGACGCCTGCTTGATTATTCGACTTAAAGTGACTAACTACTGGAGATTGCAAATCTCTTTATTCTGCTGAAATGACTGGTGCCCTTTGAGGTCAAATAATGCGTAGCAGATACTGCAAACAAACTGTTTATGAAAGTAATTCGAAGGTGCTAATCTATCTTAATGAAAATATTCAAAACCAGACGAAAAACAATTGCCGAATTGCACTAAAATACTTACAAAATTTGCTAGTTTTGACAAGCTTTCAGATTCATTTCGCGCGTTTAATTTCGACCTATCCAAGATTATGTATATCTATATATTATAACATAAATAACAGTTCAAATGAATCACCGGACGTTAAAGAAATCAACCGCCCATATTAATTCGTTAATATCCACTTTGATTCATGATTTGGAAGGAAGTCTTGCACATGTTGAGACTTGAGTATATGTCATACTTTTATCTTTCCTAAGCAAATGGGGCTTCCATGTATTTGTTTTGTATAATTAACAAAGCATTTTGCATTTTTAACTATTTTTATAAACGAAGTCTGTAAAAGATGTTCCATTAATTAAGTATCAATTTTGCGGGCAGCAGAAAACTGGTTGAAGTAGTCCATATTCTAAAGCCTGAAAGCTTAATTTAGTAGTTCAGTACAGTTGTATGAATATAAATAAAAGGAATATGAAGCTAATTGTTTTTCAAAGTGTTTCAACGAAATTGTTTTGGCCCGAACCATCTAGAACCCATCAAAACTAAGCAGAAAGCCTGCAGAGAAAGAAATAATAGGAGGGCGGTAGCTTTTATAGCTTCCACGCGGCGAACCGCAGTTTTGTCTCATCTTGTGACTTTGTCAAGAGACGACTATAATCTTTTAGCAAAAACAATACATCAACACGTCAAACAAAACAATATGTATAATAATTATAATTTGAGACGTCTTTGCCAATATTAGAAGTTGTTTGTAACAAGGAATGGATCACTTTATAAAGTCGGCGATGTGATTGTGCATGAGATCTGTAACTTAGCAACGGAAATTTAAATTTATTAACTTCCCAGTGTTACAATTCAGAACAAGAATGAAAAGAAAGTTTCACTTGAATGTCGAAACGAATTGTTTTTCCCTCTCTTTTTATCTTAGTTTTGTGTTTTAGACTCTAAAAACAAACTTGAGGAGTTTTACGAAACATTTGTAATGTAGCGTTTTTTGGCATGATATCTCAAGCGAGAAGAAAGAAATGTCGTTATTGTGTTAATTATCTAATTGAGCCAATATCAATCAGGAAATAAATAGAAAAAGTATCAAGAATTATTCTCTATTACAAAGGCATTGACATTAATATATTGTACTACAGTTTGGCGGAGGCTTACCAACATCCTTTTTTTTTTATATTAAAATCATAAATTCGTGCCTTACTATTTGTCAAGTTGAAGTATTTAAGTGGAAAATAAATTCTTCCATCACCAAGTAAATTAAATCTTTCCCAGCCTAAGTATAACAAAGCAAACGGTAAAACCATTTTTTACATCAGATGAAGGACATTCCAGTTTTTTTCCACTGAAGAACGTTCTGAAACATTTTACGAATTCGAGCCTCAAATGTATAAGAAAATGCTCTTGGACCAAAAAGTAAGCTTTGAGTTTAGGTTTCTAAATTTACTTTGTGACACAGTGTCAGAAAATCTAAATTCCATGCCAGTAAATCGTTCATTTATACTAATAGATTCTGTGTCGGTATTTATATAGAGACATTTGGTATTTTTTTTCTAAGTTTTTCAACCGTTATAAAAAGTAGAAGAGAGACATTTCCGTTTGGACCGGAGTCCGTTAAGTGAACTGACCAAGGTTATTCAAAGTGTCACTCCGGCGAAAATGTCCAAAACATCAATACACTTGCTTAGCCAGCTGTTGATACATGCACGGTCCACGTGGCCAGCTAGCACGCAACCTTTTGAACCATTATTCAAGTCATGGTTTTAAACTGCGTGTATAAATTAAATTTCTTCGCCTTTTTCTCAGTCTTGGTTATATATGCTATTATCATTAAACTTGATCCTTAACTTTTGTGTCAATAAATGTAAGAAAAAGGAAATCTAGAACATAAATGACTTATCGATCCAATAAGTGGCATGTTGTATCACTTTTTACCCCATTGTTTTTATATCCATGAAAAATATTTATTGTAAAGATGACGTTGCTCAACGGTAGTTTTCTGTCCCTTTTGATAGAATGGAGAAAAAAAGATCTCACAGTACGTTGAAAGTATTATGATTGATATCAGAGGAGAATAAATCTGATGTACACTAAATATGTTTTATGGGGTACAATTTTGCGTAAGTTTCAAGATTCATACCTTTTCCAGTGATTTGATCAGCCTCACTAGTTAGTAGTGAGATTATATATTCTTAACCTGTTTCTTAACACATTTTGGAAGTTCAATCTAAATACACCTATTAACTAAATTTTAAACAAAAACTGATATTCTTATTAACGATAGAAATACAAGAATAGTATATTATTATTTGAGGACAGGGATGAATAACAAGTTTCAAACTATGAATTGCAGAAACTCGCTCACCATTAATAGTTTAAAAGTGCTTGAAAATATATTGAGCCTGTTCTAAATCTCAGATAGTTCTTAGAACTCATTTTCCGGAAAATGTGAGTCAGCCATATCATCTCATGATTCTTAAAAAGCAAATTCTCATAAAAAAAACCTTTCTATATCCGGCACAGCTGGACTGGTATCGGTGGACAGATTTTAAATTCAAAATTTTGACCGTTGAATCTAGCTATATAATGATTATGATGATATGGCAAAAATGACGGTCCGATATCATATTTTTAAACAAGAGGCTACGAAAAACCTTTATTCATGCCCTGCAGATACTTGATATTTCAGTTAAAACTAAATTTGACCGAATTTGAAATTAAAGTGTTTTTATAAAACAATATAAAACAATGATGAATTT
>JAPEIX020099902.1:0-10253 GCA_026122405.2 Zoanthus sansibaricus
GGTGGTCTGGGTGGCTAGCCATGCACCCCCTTTTTGGAGAAAGAAAATAAAAAATGGAATATAAAAATGTGTCTAAAATGATAAAGAGCAGGCTGAAAGAATCGGTTGCTGAAGTTTGGCAGGTGTCATGGTATCAATGATCAGTTGTCTTTAATAAAACATCATCACTGCAGTTTTTGAGTGCATGTATACCACCTGCTTGAAATGGCATATAATCTGACAAAAAATTTGGATTTTCGTTTGCTCATAGAAACATAAGATAACCATTTCTAAATAAAGCAAGTAAGTTTTTGTGCATTTAGTTTTTTTGTTTTACTTCTTAAATTAAGATATTTACATGGTGACCTGATACCTTGACTGTTTGATACCACTTCCTAATTCACGCCTGACTTTTAAACATTTGTTAGCCACCCCCCTTCCAAAAATCCTGGATCCGCCTCTGGATATGTCACCCTTGCAAAACAAAGATCAAACATTGAACAAACTTTTTAGGTGATTTCTATAGTGTTCACTGTCATCCGCCATCCTGACATATCTTGTCATGGATTGTTAAATTAAAGACCCCACTAAAACTTCTGTCAAATGGAAACAATTGTGAAAACCAGTAATTGTAAGTCAACCAGAACAATTTAGATAAAAGTCTACTCAGAAAAATGTCTTCTTTCCAAAGGTTTGGGGTTGGGATCTTGGCATAAGTGACGATGAAGTTATTAGGCTTTCTTTAACGTATTTTTAGAATTTAACTCATTTAGAAATTTTTTATCATTCAATTGGATGATTGTTTTGAATAAAAAAATTAATAATGAATAATTTATAAATGCTTGGGATTCAAAAACTGGGAAAAATTTGTAAAATTTTGAAAAAAATGGCTTTCTCAGATCATTGTTTCTTTAAAAATCCAAAAAGTTAATAGCCTGGACACCAGTAAGGATGCAAGGACTGCTGGGGCACGGATGTAAATTAACTAACAGTACAGTAATAAGCTACTGGACAGGTATAGATAGATTGTATAAAGTTATCAAGAAGTTTTGCTTTGAATTGTCCATGCAACAGTAATATTTCCATTACCACTTTTCAGGCCTGTACTGAAGGATGTCTTTGCAGTTGTAGTGTTCTGTCTTGTTCCAGTTGTTGTTGGTATTCTGGCAGCCTTTTCCATTATCCCTTCACTTGGTGCTCCCAAACTGCCTAGCTTTGATAAACCACTAAAGGTAATTTTTAAAAATATTTTTTGTAATAACTAGTTTTAGACCCCGTTTACACTAATGTCACTCAAGCTTACTTGGAGTACTCCCGAATCAATCGAGTTATCTAACATTTGTAGTATGAACGCACATGAATTTCGGGACTACCCCAGGAGTACTCCAAGTTAGTTCACTCGAGAAAGGTAATCTCGGAGTACTCCCGATTCACTTGATTTGTAGTGTAAACGACGACTTACCTCGGAGTACTCCAATTGTCATGGCAATAGGCATGATTTCTACTTTCCAAACGTTCCAGAAAAAATTATCGAAAAATATCTTCCATCAAAGGAGTTCGACTTCGAATTAAAACAACTAGAGAATGCACAAAAAAGGTTCAGATGTGGGCGCGCGTTTATTTTCAATGATTTTCCCACTCATTTGTCAGAGAAGATAAAATTGAAACGGAACTTGAAAGCGGCCAGCGCTACAATGGTTGCATTTATAGAGACATTGCAAAAAAATGTCAGAGAAAGGTTTCAAAGGTAGAGACGCCAAGCAATGCAAGACAAAACTTAACCGTTTGAAAACGGATTACAAATTGTTTATTCAAAAAAAAAATAAATCTCGCTCGCGCTGCTCTAACTGCAACTACGCAATCTGTTACCATAACAACAAGATGACTCGAGTACACTAAGTGTGAATTCAATCCCGGAGTAGTCGAGTGATCTCGAACAACTAAAATTATGCTAGTGTGAATGCAATTTCGCGAATAATCTGGGAATACTCCGGGAGTACTCCGAGATATATTCTGCTAGTGTAAACGGGGTCTTAGTTTCGGCTTCATTGTAGCTTCCGGTTGAATTTTTATAATATTGTCAACACATCAATTTCATTTGTTACTATGCTATCTGTGGTAAGCCCAGTCATAAAATAGGTTTGTTTTCCGTTTTTGTCGTCAAGAAAAAATCTGTTTCCCAACGTTCCTCGCGGCGCCAGCTAGTCTCACAAGGTTCATTTCTTGTCAGTCGATTAAGGGACCTGGAGCAAAGGAAGGCCAGTAAACGCTTCTAGGGTGTCTTGTTTTATACGCTCTAAGACACAGCAAAAACAGAGAAATTCAGTTTGAAGTGCTTTGTTTGTCACGTTTTTTCTTGTATAACACAAAAATGGGGAAACACTGCAACTTGTATCAGAACTGAAAAACCCAAAGGCCAAAAATGCGATTTCTGTCCTCAAGATTTAAAACCCAATTGTGGGGAAGTGTCAGAACTGATGAAGATTGCCATGAAAGAGAGACATTTTTTAAATACACAAAACAATATGTTGCAAGAAAATTCTTTATGTTCGAATAGTACACATGCACTGAGATATTTCAGTTTAATTTTTTTTTTCATGATATTAAAGGCAAGGAGAACTTGGAAAAAAATGCGAGCCCCAGATGGGATTTGAACCCACGACCCTCCGTGCATGTTCTAGTCGCATGCTCTAACCACTGAGCTACTGGAGACTATGACTATGGTGAGCAAGGAACGATATTTTGGGTATAGATTGGAACCGCATCACGCAGCCACACAGCCTAGTAATGACTGACGCACATAACTCACTAACAGCATCACGCTGTCACACATATCAAGATGCAGCAAACCAACCTCCAAGATAAGTATATTAAAGATGATAAAGAACTGCGCAACCTGCAATGGATTTGTATCTCATCGGAGAAACCAGAGATGAACACCGACTCCATGAGCTCGTAAAGGATTTAGCGAGTTAGCTTAGCAAACTCTTACCTTGTTAAGTTTCCCGTGCAAGTCATTGGCAATTTCATTCCACTGTAACATACCTAAATCAGCCGAGTAAAAACAAATGGATGCAAAGTTAGGAAAAAATGCATATAATTGTGATAAAACTTTAGATCTATATGGTAATTAGAAAGCTATACACTTAAAGAAATTCCTTCTTGAAAAAAGATAACACAAACTAAGTAGTCGTAATGTGCAGTCACCATGGTTTAAAGTAGTTTTGACATTCTAAATTTCTTAGCGATTACACATGCAAACTGCACCATTTGATTGGTCAACTAGAAACTATGCTATCGTTACACCTTTTTTTCTTTAAAAACGAAGAAATAAATCCACATTCCTACTATGCGCTCAAAAAGCCTTTCAATAGCCTTCATCGGGAAACCATCTGGAAGATTCTTAAAGAGGATACGGTTTTCCAATGAAAATTGTCAACATTATTCAGATGCTATAAAGGAACTTTCATTGCAAGGTAATATGTGGGAATCAACTCATAGAGAGCTTCGGAGTACAAACAGGAGTCAAACAAGGATGTAGTCTCTCGCCATCTCTTTTCGTTCTTGCAATGGACTGGTTAATGAGACAAACTAATGGGGTAAGCAATGGACACTCACTTCATCACTTGAAGACCTAGACTTCGCGGATGATATCAGCTCGCTGTCAAGCCGTCGTGGTGACATTCAAGACAAATCTGATAGACTTACAACACTTGCATCACAACTCGGAATGAACATCCAAGTGAAAAAAACAAAGAACATCACAATGAACACCACCAGCTCAGAACCAATCATTATCAATAATCAACACAATGATGAAGTAGAGGAGTTTAATTAACTTGGAAGTACACTGACAGTCAGTATTGATGAAGATAGTTGCAAGGAAGTACAAGCAAGACTAGCCAAGGCAAACCAAGCCTTTGGCAGCCTAAATGCAGTCTGGAAATCAAAACATCTCAGAGAGAAAACCAAGATTAAAATTTTTAAAAGCAATGTTCTAACTGTGTTACTGTACGGATGGGAATGCTGAAAGACGACAAAAGAAATCGACAAGAAGTTACACACATTCAAAACGAAGTGTCTACGGCGCATCAGGAAAATTTCCTTGCCAGAGAAAATCAGAAACAAGGATCTATACTTGAGAGATATGGCATGGAACCAATTTTTGTGCGTGTTAGAAGAAAATGAAGATGGCTGAGCCATGTTTTGAGAATGCCAAGCAGCAACCTGACACGAGTGGCATTAAGATGGACCCCGCAAGGAAAGCGTCAGAGGGGCAGGCCCAGAATGGCGTGGAGGAGATCTGTTGAAGCAGAATTCGGCGTGCGGGAATGACGTGGGACTTGGCTACCTAAACAGGCAAGGGACCAACAGAAATAGAGATTCCTGGTGCAGGCCCTATGTGCCACCTAGGCACCAAAGGATAAAAGAAAACAACTTATGCGCTCAAAAAACCTTTTAAGGTTAAACGTTAGATATAAAAAATTGAAGGCTTCAAAACTTCGATGTTTAATATCTTTATGTCTAAAATGCTTAGTATTCCACAATCAACAATTTAGATTGTTAAATAGCTTGTGCGTTTTTGACTCTATCAGTGTAGCAGAAATAGACCCAAAACAGTCCAAAACGTCTAATGAAGCCCTCGTTACGCTAGGGATAGCGCTCCTGACAGTAAATAACCGCGATGCATACTTAAAGAAAATTAAATGCTAAAACTAACCTATCTTTATTTGAATCTATTTGTGTAGTAGATTAACTATGTGAAGTTTTTTTTTTTCAAAGTAGTCGAATAACATTGAGGAATTTAATATAGAAAAGAAGAAAACTCTCAAGGAAAGGTTTGATGCCGTGGTCGCAAATGAGCTTGTCAGCAGTGTGGTAGTTACGATATTCAGAGCATAAATATGGCAGTTCGCTTTGAAATTTTGATATCTGTTGGGCAATCTAGGTCTTGCGAATTTTTTTTTTCTTTAATACCAGCCAAATGCCGTACAGTAACCATGGGTTTTTATCGTTTTAACCATCCTAATATCGTAACCTACGTCATAAACAGCTGACATCACATATTGAGCCGCCGATCAAAATTTGTTTATTTAATGCAAAACATCGAATTTTTCTGAACTGCTCGACTAAACAGTTTAAAAAAACTTCATATAATTGTTCTACTATGCCTAAATTTTCAAACAATGAAAAATTAATTTTAGGGTTCAATTCTCCTTTCAGCCTCAAGCCCGACGACACAGGTGCACCCATTCGTGGTTAAATTATAAAGGAGAAGCTGCTGAAATTCTTTTTTAAAGTTGGTTCTTGAAAGGTTTTTTAATCGAAGGGGTATTTTATTCCACAGTTTAACGCCTGCGCGGGAGAAAGAACGTTTTTGTAATTCAAGTCTAGAGAATTTACAGAAAAAATTACCTACGGTATTACTTCGAGTATTGTAAGAGTGCACATCTTTAATTTCAACAAACATGTTTCTAATATTATGCGGGGCTTTGTTAGTAGAAACATCAAACATAAGTTGTGCTAGAGAATGGTAATAAAGAAACGTAACAGGTAAAATATTGTTTTCCTTAAAAAGGACATAACAGCTGTCTACGGTTGAAGTTGCTGGCTTGATCCGAGCTCTTACTCATATTGGCTCACTGACAAATTACTCTAAACGTAGTTTCCAGCTATTCATTTTATTTTACCTACTAATTAGTCTCTCTCCCCCTCTCTTTCACATCTTCCTCGTTGCACATCCCACATACCGGCCATTGTTCACATTTAAGAAGAGTCTTTTTTATATCTCAATGAATAGCGTTTTTCACAAAGGTGTTTATGCCGTGCATATAAATTAGTGAGCTCCTCATTACATGTGACTGATGGTTTAACGTTTATTGTCTTTGTTGTGATAGATACACCTGTGTATTCTCTGTATGTGCCTGGACGTGTTTTCAAAAACCATTTTTAATTTTTTACACTGCCCTTGAAATAGCAGCTCGGTTTTCGTTTGTTTTCAGATCTAAGATGATTTTTATATTGATATGTTTGTTTTTATATTGATTATGCTTCTCACAGCCGTTACAGTTTTTACCACGTGTCAAGCACGTTATTGAATAAATCAGCAAGTTTTTTTATGATCGAATTTTTAATAGATGGATCGAAGACATTTATTGTATTCAATCTTTACCCTTAGTTCAAAAAAATTATGATGAATAAAATTTAAGTTTCAATTCAAAAAATATTCTATGTAAGTTTGAATATTTAGGCTAATCCTTTCGAGTCTGTAATGTTGGCTTTCCAACTGGTAATCGGCTGTTAACCACAAATATTTACATGATCACGTATAAACCCCTGTTTAGTACAAGGAAAATTGGAGAGACAATATATTCAAGGACAAATATTTTGTAAATGATGTAATATTTTAGCTTTCCTCTTGACTGGACCATATGACGACAATTGTCTGTTCTCCCACGTTAATAGACTCTGACCCAAAATTATATTGGTATTAACGAACGATTGACTATATGAGGTCGGCGGATCAAAGTCTATTTTAAAGGACCAAGAATGTCATACATGAAATACATGAACTTGTTGTTCATCCTGCTCAAAAGACAGTAAACTTGACATTTGATAAGATTTGAAATAATATCTCTACACCTGTGGGTACTCCTCGGGATTAGAACTTCTAACGAAGCAAGATACGAGCACATAACATTTCCACAGTCCAGTTTAAGTTTAGAAACAAATTAATTCATTTGGTAGCTGAAACTCCATGCTCGAAATAGATGTTTCTTTTTTGGTGCAAAGCAAATGTGTCAGTTTGAGAAGATATCAAAGGATAGATTGTATTCACGTTTTTTTTATAAGAACCAGTAAAGGCTCATTCAGTCATTGTTCTTAATTTTTTCTCTGTTTCATCCTCAATTTGTTCTTAATCTTGTTCTTATTTCATTGAGCGGTTTGAAATGAGAAATCACTGAAACAAAAAGACAGGACATGTATTGTAAAACAATGCTGATCGCCTGTATTTTGAGGAGATCTCTATACATTTATCTAAGATTACTGCATGCATGACCACTGTATTTTGCCCTCTCTCGCAGTCCTCGCCCATAGGCTGCAGAGGTCAATATTTTTGTTGCTCAACCATTTTACAAGATGAAGATTCATTTAATTATAGAAACATTTTTACTTTTTTTAGCTTCATCATGGCTTGAGCTTGTTCTTCAATTGTTCTTAATAAATTTTCGGCCAATCTGAGCCTCATTGTTCTTATAAGTTGTTTTTTTATATAAAATGCGTGTGTTCTAGTGTCAATCTGTCTGCATATGTTTGGAATCATTAAAACTCTGTTGACATTTTACAATTCGTTATACAAAACGCTTACGTAATGTGTCGGTCAACTCACATCAATTCCGGCTTGGTTTCCTAGTTCAGCCGATGTTGTTAATGAGAATTGTTTCTATTTTTAACGCTTATCATTTACTGTAATCATTTACTTCAATAAAATTAAGATGTCTGCATAGAAAAAATTTTTTTGATTGTTTATTGACTTTCTGGTTGGTAAACCATCAATTTTCTATTGTGCTCAAACGTTCTTTGGGTAACTGCATCTGGTCTAAGGAATGTATGTTTCAGAATACCAAAAGTTAAAAGGCAAAATAATCATTTTTTATAATCGACTGATCTCTTCAATGATGTCAGTTATCCAATTGCTAGAGTTGAACTAAAACTTGTTCGGTCAAATAATATCGTATCTCTGCTATTTTACCTCAACACAAGTAAAATACTAGGCTGGCAAAACAAAGCGACATAGTAAGAAAGTTAAATGCTGCTGATAAAAGGCTGAAAATATTCAACGGTAAGCTCTATTTCAAAGTTTTTTGGTATTTCATTCAGCACACATGTTCTAGTTAGCTCAAATATTTCCGTCTGAGCTGAGCATATGAAAAATCGATCACGTTTTAATAATTTCTTTTTCTGGATTAAAGTTGTCATCAATTTTTACAATCTGGTTGAGATTAGCCGAACTAGCTAGTAATGTTTGGCAATCTATATTATTTCAGTTACTAGTCAGGTCAACGAAGAACCACTTAAGTTTGCGAGCTGTTGAAACACACTTACACTAAAAGGGATTCCCATGCATTGCAATTGATTACTTGATCCTTTCTCGGTTTCATCGGCAGCAAAGACAAAAACGTCTGTAAAAAGTAAAAAAAGATACATTTTTACATCATTCCACAAAGACGACAATTACATAAAATAAAATAAACTGAGATTTATGAATAAAATAACCATTTCGTTTAAATTGTTATAAAGTGTAGATATTTGTGACAAGGAAATTTATAGTTCTAAAAAATTTATTGAGTCGATGAACACGGCACGGCCGGCTGCTAAATCCCTTGCACACGGTTAGGCGATGTCATAAAGAAAGACCTTTGACTTTGTCGTTCTTGTTTATAGAAGTACAAAGGTATGGTACAAAAAATACAAATTAAGAAAAATAAGATACATTAAGGTAATGTTTTTGCTACTTAAGAATAAAAAATTGATAAATGTAATATATTTTTACACTTGTTAGGTATATTTTGCCTGCTGTTGCATACAAGCTTTGTCAAAGGTGTGGTTTTATTATCAAAAAATTGGAACAGAAAACAATAACAGGAAATTACTCGCATAACTAGGAGATATTTGCGTTGAGGAAAGAGGACAAAACAGAAACTGAAAGAAATGAAAGAAAAACTTTAATATACGCCTCTTTTTGAGCGAAATTCCGTGCTCATTCCCGGAACTATAAACCTACTTCTTGTGAGGAGAATTTCGCCATTCCCATTGAGTCATTTTATAAATTGGAGTTCTCGAGTACGGAAATCATTTATTACCTGGAGCTTTAGATCTAGCTGTAGTGTTTAAGAAACTAAAAAGAAATCCAGAAGAGAACCACAGCGATAGGGGCAAGTTGCATGTAAGAGTTTAAGTATTCCTCTTCTTTATATATACTACATTCTTTTTATTATAAGAATATACTTTAAAGGAATATTGAGGCTGATATTGTCCAAATTTTAAGAATGTTTTAAGAATAATGCTGAGTCTCAGATTTTGTTAAGCCATTTAATTTTGTATGTTTGAAAAAAAAAAACATTACTGATTACATGTACTGCAATTGCACTCTAATCCCAAATGGTAAAGCCATATACAGATCTATTACCTTTAAAGCTCTTCGATACCACAGTCATTTCAAAAACGAAAATTCCATGTCAACGATATTCCCGAAACGAAGAACATTCGTAAAAACATTTTCTTCCTAAAATTGGCCAAAAAAGAAGATATCTACTAATCCAGCCTCTGTCCGAAAAACAATATTCTTATAAAAACGAGTGTATTATACTAATACTATTAGACCTATTAGTTTCAATGATTATTGGTTCTTCAAACATTTTTTAACGACTTATCGAAGCGTCTAATAGACGCTTTCTAAACGTTTTGCTTCAAATGTACGAGTTATCAAAACGATAGCAACGAATAATAACACTTTGCACGTCTGTTTAAAACTTTTTGAAAACGTTTTAAGTATAAAGGCTGAAACAGCAAATGATTAATTGCCACTATAACCTTTTCATGCATTATCATGAACCGCCAAGACTTTTAAAATTGTTTGGCTATTTACAAGTCACGATAATCTCATTGTCATCTGAGTTTTTAATGTCAGATTTTAAGCCGGTGCACGTGCAGGTTGGTATCGGAATACTCGCAGTACAAACAGGTTTCTAAGAGTCACTTGCGTGTCCTTGAACATAATTACGTTGTATATTGTAACGCCCACATTGCAAAACTGTTGAGTGTTGTGGCCCTTTTACTTGCCGTCGTCACCTGGTCTGAGTCTGCGGCATTTCTTTCTTTGTAACAGCTCCAATTTATTAAACCTTTTGTTCAAGTATCGTTCAGCCTCTTTTTCTTCTTTATCTTTTCTTTTTTTCTTTTTTTCCTTCTGTTTTTGTTGCTCGTATTAAAGCGGGGATCTACAAGAACGGGAAAAATATCGATTTTCGTTGGCAAATATTTTACTACCGAGGTGCACGTGTGGCAATTGAGCACAGAACAATTAGATTGATCTTGTTGTATATCTTTATTGAAAGGTTTTTATTCTCTTTCTGTAGAATTAATTTGCAAAACTTAATAAAATTTAAAAAAACTACTGATAAATTAATCAAATAACTATTGCTTTGAACTCTAAACGTAAAAAACAAATATAGGCCTTAAAAGATAGAATCGGCCGGGTATAATGTAGTTTG
>JAPEIX020100021.1:0-10251 GCA_026122405.2 Zoanthus sansibaricus
AGCAGATTTGGTGAACACACTTTGTAAATAGCTGTAAAACAGCGAAATAAGCGCATTTCCAGCTTGTGTGCGCAACTTTACAATCTTAACAGATTTGGTGAACACACTTTGTAAATAGGCCAATGACGTTTCACGTGGTAAAAATCGATGAGCGTGACACTTCCGGCTAAATTCCAGTTTGAATGGATATTTTGATTTTAAAGAAATTGTGTTTCATCTTTTGTTATCAATAAAAAAGGTTGAAATGGCATTTACTTTCAGCAGGGATTCGCTCGACTTTTTTTTTTCCAACAATTTTAGAAACTGCAAGGGCTGCCTTACACTGCAAAGTCAGTTGTAACTTGTCTCGCAACAGCGGTGCCAGGCATGCTGCATGGAAAATAATTGCCCTGTCAGTGTGTAATATGGGCCCTACGGCCGCATCGAAACGTCGGCTCTTTTTCATCCATGTTAACTGATTGTTTATAAAAGAATTTTAATTCTACTCTCATGAAAATTCTAATAGGCTTTAAAACAATGAAGATGTTATATTTTTAAAACAATTTAATATTTATATCAAAAGTAATATCAATATATATTTAAATAATGTTTAATGTAAAGAGCCGTTATAGTTGAAGAATATTTACACTTAACCACTAAAAACGCGATTGATTATAATTTCAAGAGAAGACGAGATCAGAGTTGCTATTGCATTTGCAGATTATGTACGTACTTTTGTTTTACATTATATATAGGGAAAACGTGAGAGTAAAAAATTTAGAGGGGTGGAAGTGAACCGGAATAATAATCAAGACCCTAGCTTAACAGCTTTTGAAAGGGATTCTTCTTGGACTCTCCCGTCTCCTAAACCTCTGAGATTTTTTTCAACGTTGATCTGTTCCTTAGTCAACAGAAGAAACCAAACAACCAATAAAATATTGTTTCTTAAATGCATACAGATAAAACCTAATCCTTTTATCAATACTTTTTCCTTTCTTTACTATTTTAACAATACCTTTTCTCGATCATATCTCTGTCTTAGCATTTTACGATAGACTAAATCATTAAAAGCTTCGACATTTGAATAAATTAGGCTGAAGATTTAAAATTATTTCGTTTATCCGCCTGTGGAAAATCTATATGAAATGTTCACACACCATAAACCACAAATCTCGTTTTTTCAATACCTTAAAGTATATTATCTATCCACAATGTTATTTTAAAATGTGAACGGCTTATGCAGAAACTAGTAAGCTCGGACGTACCGAAATGCATGTTTGTTTGTATCGGTTTTTTGTCGTTATTTTTTAAGGGGGTGGGGGGCAAAAAAATATTTATGACATCGAAATTATATAATGTTTTGCAGAATTTTATTAGCGTTAGTAATCAATAATTAAACTCTATCAATCTATGGTCAACAGCTTGAACATTTGAAGCAAACTTTATCGCCAACAGTTTTTTGGTATCCTGTAGGTAAGTCGTTTAGTTTGATTCCGTTTTTCAGATAAATCGATGCAATCATTTAAAAACAAAACTCGCCAGCTGTGTACTATGCTGGATTTTCGAAACAAAAGCCAAAATCTAGTCGATGGAGCAGTCTCTCACACTTTTTTCTTACACTTTTTCTTTTGACATAATGTCTTTATATGGTTATCTTTCGACGGAAACTCATCGTAACCAACTAAAATGTTTTTAAAACATCTAATTTCTTTTTTCTTAGCTTAAACTCGTTGTAATCGTACATCTTTAGTTTTCGGTAAAAACAAAATAAGGATTCGAAGCATATAAGTTGAACAGCACTTACTTTCAAAATCTAATAAAAGATTTATTTTTTCTATCATAAATCAAAAGAGAGCAATCTGGAATAAAAATGCCGTATTTTATTTTCGCCTATTTCAAAGCTGTGATCGATTAACAAAAAAATTGAAAAATATTTGTTTCACAAAAAACTGACAACTAGAAAGCTTTAAGCGTTATTTTCTTTGATAAGACACTCGTGAAACAATTAAAAACTACTCTTCCGTCGAGCATTTAGCTCTGATTCTTAATGCAAATACAATTTTAGCACACCGTGATGTTAGGTTGTTAACGATTGCAAATCTGCTTTTCAAAGATGTTCAAAATGTTATACGTCAATTGAAGCAACCTCGACTTAACTGCGCGTAACATTCAGTAAAAATTAAGCTTCTACTCTAATCTACATTTCGGTTTCAAGGCCCACTATTTAAGCCGGATTTCCATTCAATATCGTTTTGATTTTTTAAAAGCTCTTGCAAAAAAATAAACGCATGCAGTACATCTTTTATTGAGAAGATCTTGGTATTTTGATTTTTATAGTCAGTTTAATACCTCAAATGACTATGGCGAATCGAAGGCTTAGGTAGAAATCACATAAATATTTTAATTACAATCTTTCTAACAAGTTTGGTGACAGCTGTATGTTCGTATCTAGTATAAGGCATCAATTTGGTTTGCGAAACACGATCGCATTTACTTGGCAGAAGACGAGAGGATTTAATTTAAATTACTTGGTCACTGCATTTGATAAAATTTTATACGGAAAAAGTTTCTAATTTCGAGGTACATTTTTCAATTATACACACAAAATGAAAAAAGTCAATTTAAAAAAATTACATTATCATGACCGAAAAAACAAGGTGCCGCGTGTGAATAACAGCCGCAATCGGCGCATATATTTTCTTTTTTCAAAAACTTGATATATTTTTCGAATATATAAATGTTGGATAAAAAGCAATCAAAATGCTCAACCTTTAGAGTAGGTAGGTAAATCACGAAACGTGTTCGAGGTCTTGCCACATTCAAAGTTTTTGAAAGACCAAAGTCTGTGTTTGCGGATTATCTTCAATTTGAATAATCGCCCTATCTGTATCTCTCGAGTGTTTGAGTTTATTGAATTAAGCACTATATGCGTGCGTGAGTGTTAATTACAGATACGTAATTTTACGAAACATTTTCTTTTATGGCCATTCAACGTGTGTTGAAAATTTTGGGGATAGGGATATTTTTGCTGATTACAGGGATATTTCAGAGATAAGGATATCCCGGGCGGTAGTTGTGTACGTGTATATCTCGTCTTATATAGACTCTAGGGTAAGGGTATCTCGGAGTGTATGTATATCTTGTAAAAGGATATCTTGAAGGCATAGGGACTTCTCAAGGTAGGGATATCTCGGGGTAGGGATATCTCGGAGTCGAATCCTGGCCCTTTTTTATGAAAAAAAAAAATAACCGCAAGCCATTTTTAGATTATGTACTTTGTAACCACGCGTGTATTGTGCATGCATATACAGATAATTAAGGGTTAGACTTTCAGGCTCTTTTCTCAGGCATTTTGTGTACTGACTCCGATCCAACTTTGTCAAAATGTACTGCCAGCGAACCTTTAAAATACCATAGGCTTATCCAATGACAACTCTAGTCGCACTTAGGAATTTTTGAATGCTGATTGCCTATCAGTCAGATAGCAACTGTCTCAAGATAAAGTATCGTACACCATTTTCTCCAGTATGTAATCAGGGTCAGCAAATAGGATGGCAGTTGAAATATTGTCCCATTAAAAACTTTTGCGATAATGTGCTCATTCATGGGAAGTACACAGATATATTGCGTACTGTCACCGATATTAGAGAGCTTAAGCGTCAGGCGTTCTTGATTTCATGGAGGCCAACCCGAGTTAAGAGTCAGCAGATTTCGCGTACCTGAACACAAGCCGCTTCTTTCCTCCGGGTTGGTCGTCGGAACTGCGATTTTTTTTTCTTTACCAAAGAAATGGTTTCAGGCACCTAACAAATCGTCAATAACTCTTTGTAAGTAGATAATTTCCTTCAAAATGATTTTTGCTTCAGGTTCTTGCCAAAATAATGTGTAACCGATTTCACAATTTAAAGTGTTAAATTACGACTTCCCGTGGCACTTCAAAGTTAGTTTTCGCGCCTTTTATCCTGCGTGCGTTTAGTCTGTCGTTGTACTACGCGCGCACATTGCTTGCTTAAGTTAAACATTCGCGCCAAAAACGTCATTCTCACTCTCAAGGCAGTCCACTCATGGAAAATAGACCTCCGTCGTGAATGTTCCGGTGCTTAAGCTCTCTCTATTGACTGATCATCACGCGCGCTATTACAGATATTTTCATAGTATACGTCAATTTTAGGGTTTATGCTAATTTTTAGTCTTATTGTAATCTAAGACACGGCATATAAATGAATTGTTATTACGGCTCGTTTTTGAATACGCTGTAGTTAGTGTTTGCATGTAAGTGCAATAATAGATCATATAATAACAATGGCAAGAAACCAGCTTCAAGCTGGTCCCAGTACATGCAGTAAAAATCTCTATAAAATCTTCAGTAGCTAAATAAAATGCACTGCGAAGGTCGCTTGATAGTTTGTTTCCGTCTGCAATATTGGCACTGCTGGCGTACTTAGCAACCACACAGCACTTTGAGACAGCCGTCTAGCTAGTGTGTTAACTAGCTGCCAATTCGGTGCAAATATGGCGGTCGAGCCAGAAAATTTCTAGACATCTGCTTTAATTTGGAAGCCACACACGTGTTAATCCTATGTTCAGACTCCATCGGATACTTAGCGAAAGAACCACTTGTCACAGCTTAGCCAGAAGCTCAACTGAAACTAATTTCTCCTTCCTATGGACAAAACAGTATTACAGTTGTGATCAGTATCTAGCCATTTTTTTAAATAACACTGACACCCAAAACTTTTTTAAAAAAAGGCTTTTATTTTAGCATTTGTAAAGTGTCACTCATTAGGGAAATTATTTGATTTTATTTTCTAGCCTTTAGTTATTTATAGTTTGGTCATCTCATTAGACTGTGAATCATGAGATCACTTAAAAAAAGTAAAATATGTGACTGAAAAATAAAAT
Organism: Zoanthus sansibaricus; assembly: GCA_026122405.2. Classification (NCBI taxonomy): domain Eukaryota; kingdom Metazoa; phylum Cnidaria; class Anthozoa; order Zoantharia; family Zoanthidae; genus Zoanthus; species Zoanthus sansibaricus. Next base: position 4,882 of record JAPEIX020100021.1, read on the forward strand.
ATTTCTTTGTACAATTACAAGGCTTTTTTTAAAAACAGAAATAGCCCTAGCTAAGGAAACAAAAAGCTTTTATTTTGAGTTTGAAGCTGTTTTTGCTGTAAGATATCAATAGCCGCCATCGTTAATATACCTTTTGGAAGTTTAGAAAGCAAAGTCTTTTTATAAATTTTTTATCTACTTTGAATAACGAGTAGAATATAACTACATAAACGTACAGTGTCTCGTAATTAATTTAAGAACTTAACATTTGGCCTTTAGCTTGGGGCTCAAGAAGTTAAAGATAAACAATAAGATGCGAAACATTGATTAGAAACGCGAATAAGATAAAATGCTACTCTCAAAACAAACTTTATTTTTATTTCTGGTTGAAATGAAGCTTCTATACAGTTTCTCACATACTCAATAGTTCTAAAGATTTACAATAAATTTCATCCAACAGCACAACATTGTAATGTACATCACACTTTGTTTTAAAACGACAAACAGATGTTGTGTAATTTTATAATCAAGTTTTATGAGAAGTACGTGATTGATAAATGAGAAAACACACACAAAATTGCTTTCTTGCCTTTTGTTTCCGGTTTTAAAAAATGTAATTAAAAAATTCTCGAACGATCCATCAGCGAGGTTTTTTTTTCAAATACAGCCACATTTCAATCTACATACGTTGAAAAAGAGTATTCTTTTAGATATTGTGCAGATGCGTCGTTAATAAAGCATTGATAATTTGCATGACCTAATAAGGCGGTTGTTTTAATATACTAGAGTCTCAAGGTACGATGGGAAACGTGCAGTAACTTACTGCCTATTGCTACATTCAAGAAATATTGCTACAAAATAGGACTTCTTCTGCAAAGTAAGTAAGATATATTCTTTTTGACAGTCCATGTAACTAAGCAGATATCGCTTCTTTTGTACGCGCTAGTCAACGCGGAATTAACAGAAAGAAGTTTTTTCAAATTAGATTTCCAAATAAAAGTTCTGTTATGACTTGAAGATGTTTTTTTTACAACGCATAAGCCTTACCGGTAACTGTTTGATCATCATCGTTGAAAGACAATCCTCATTTTCAAGCTGAGAACTTATACTCTAACAAAAGGTAATACTAAAGCTAAATAAGTATACACATTGTTACGTACTTTGGGATAAACTAAATCAGTAACTGACATAACTTTTTCATTTATCAGTTGGTGTTCATTTATTTTTAGTTCTGCTTTAGGTTTGATGATTTGAAAAGATTGATCTGTTACTTGTCGTGACACCCTTGTCAACGGGCCTTGTAGTTTAAAAAAACATTTTCATCTGAACCGAAGCATAAAATATTTCACTAAGTACTCATTTTTGGACGGAGAGTGTTCTTGCTAAAATTTACTGCATGTTTACAATTCGATATCAGTTAATTGCGGGTCTCAAGGTCAAATCTCGTACAAAGATTAACAACCCCTTAACAATAGCGGTTGTTGATTAACACAGTTAAGCGATTTTGTAATTTTTATTTTTGAAAGATATATTTTCACCCACTTGCAATCTATCCGTCCTGTACTAGAGTGTATATACATGTTCTCCTTTTCCGTTAGCTAGATTGTTGTGTTTTAAAAGTAAAGGTAATTTTTCACGCGTTTAAAAGAACAGACAAACAGTACAATATTACTTTGGTTACAAAACAGGCAATAGGTAAGGTCAAGTAATAACTTTTCTACTACGCTGAGTTGCTGTAAAACCAATATCAATTATTTTGCAATTGTAAATACTTTATAACTTCTTCCGACAATCGATTCCCAGAAAACATTTCAAATTTACCAAAGGATTTTTTTCTTCGAAATTTTAAACCAGTATAGGCAGTATTTCGTAAATCGAATAAAAAATTGAAGATAAGTAACGTTTTCTAGCAACGCCATATCGTATGCACTTATTTTATTTTAAACTCGCGTTGCTTTGTTTTATCTAACTAGACTTTTTGTATTTTTATGAATATAACTTATAATTGTAATTCGTTTCTAAATATTTAAAGTAAGTGTTTTTGTTAAGGGTTTTCCAAAACTTTGAGGAAATGTTTTCTTAGGGCGAAATCAAGGAAAGCTGAAGGTATATCGAACGGAACATTATTAAGCAAGATTTTTTTATCTCAAAACAATTGTTAATTAACACCTTATTCTTTACGACTACCAAAATCAATTTACAAGTGGTTCTTTTGTCGATGTTGTTTCAGAAACTTTTAATTACAAAATAAATTCTAGACGAATTGAAACTTAGAATAAACCCAATGAAATTTTTAATGTTATGATCGATGCCTGCATGTTTAGGCCGCCAAGTGGATGTTTGCTCAAATGTCATAAAATGAAGTAATTCCTAACGTTCTTGCATAATTACAAAAAATGCTCATATCTATATTTTTCCTTTCTTACTTTAAAATCAAACACCTGATAGATTTTTTTTCCATGTGATCGTCTTTCTTTATATATACCTTGGATATTCAACTCAGTATTATATATTTACAGTCCACAGACTTTGAAATAGTACAAATATAGAAAACTGTAATTCTATAAGTGCTATTTTGACTAACTGGCCGATAATTGAAATCATTCAGTTGGTTTTTTTCCAGAAAAGACAAAACACTATCACGTAAATTTTTGATGTAAATTTTGAATATGTTTTGCTCACAGACTTAAGAGCCTGTCAATCATTTGCTAAGGTCATTTACGCTCATAATTTAGATCTAGTTCAGTTTTACTCATTGTAAACACATTGTCATTAGCTAAAAAAGCTGTCAATCGAATAAAGAAACTCTATATAATTCTCTAAAAAAATACTTTTTTTCACAATGTTTTGTATTACTATGCGTCACTTTGGATAATTGTACGTTAGAAGAAACAAATTGGACATTAGATATAACAAAAAGTTATTCAAAACTCAAGCACAGCAGCTTCGAAACTTCCGTAACTGAGCTTGGCAGATATTTTGCTACACAAAAAAAAATGAGCTAAAATGAACCTCTCGAGATGTAAAATAATCACAAACATATTGCCGCATACGCTAGAAAATATCAGAACGAAGTTTCTGGAGGCACATGCTGCTTAACGCGCGTTTTCCGCAACTGTGTGTGCCGTTTCTTTTATACACGCTCGCGAGGATGTCCTGATTAGATAGATAAACTAATAAATACTTCAGTATTCAACGTCAGTTGCGAAGGTAGTGGTTGTTCATTCTGCCTAGCCAGAGGCTAATGTTTAATCGCTCGATGCAGTTTTTGGTATCAGTTAGTAAACTTTCAGTGGTCCATTTTGCTTGTCAGTTTAGCAGGACAATTGTATGACTTCTAGATGGCATGTAGTTTATTTGTGCCTGGGTACCATCATTTGCGCCCGAGCGCAGCGGCGAAAGTCACGTAATTATTGCTATCATCGCTACACAAGACCAGCTCCTCCAAAATATTTGACGTTTTTTCAAACAATCTGCACATGCAAGTACTGAATAGACATGAACCGAAGAATACTCCAGTCACTCTTTATCGAGACAATAGCCGAATAGTGTTGTATTTTGTTTGAAAGCAAAGGGTCAATTTTCAAAATCTTGCAATTCATACTCTCCATGTCTCCTAACTCAATAGATAGATTGTGCAACAACAACAACAACAACAACAATAGTTTCTTTCACCTTGAACTTGAACGTTATTTTTACAAATCAAATGTGCTTTGGTTTAGCGTTGTGTTCTTGCGTGAGCAAGATGATAAGTTGACATCAATTCCTGTAAGTTGACATAAATTTGCTGTCTTGCAAAATATGTATCTTTCGACTAACTTGCGCAACCTTAGTGCTGGATGGGCGTGATTGGCAAGATCTCTGCTTTCCAATCACAACGTCCCCAGTACAGTTTCCGGCTCTGCCGCGATTTTGATATTTGTGTGAACTTCTTTTCCGCCCGAGCTAACTCAGCTTTCCATCCTACCGTACCGGGGTTAGTAAATGGGTACCACCGTCCCCTGGGAGCTAACCTACGATGGATTAGTCGGTTCTGTCCAGGGGGACTCTCATCCGCTTAACACCACAGAAACCTGCGCCGGTTCCATGGGCTACTTGGCTCGTAAAGGATTCAGCTTTAGCCAAGCTAACAGATGCAGAGTTTATGTAGCGATGATCGAATAACAGCTCTAATTCGGGTCAAAACACTTGGAGTTACTGAATGCTCTCCGTTTCTCTAATTTTACTTAAGCGAAGAATTTCAGCAGATTTTTACCTGATTCATCTAGTTGTACTGTGTTAAAATTCACAGGGTTGTCGCTTGTCGCACCATTTCTCAAACTTTAAGTCCCCACTCAGTAATTCTCTTGGTGTTTTTAGCTTAAGCTTTTGTCTCAATTCCGTTGAGGTGATCCTCGCCAGCCTAAGTCAGATGTTTGACAACTTGAAAGCATTTTGAACAAGAAAATATATTTGTGGAAAAAAAGTCCTCAGTGCTAAACTCAGACACTGAAATGGTATCCTCGCGATCTTATTGGTTGAACGAGGCATGTATTACTACCGCCGGTTGCCAATCAGAATGAGGAGCGAGTATAGTGATGATAATTATCATTTCCGTTGAAGTTTAGCGACGTACGTAAAGTGAACTTCAAATTTAAAATAAACGAGTTGAAACTTTCGGTTTTGATTTTCCCAAAAGAATTCCATAATGAAATTTTTTTTATAATAAGTTCTAAAGAACTGATTGCAACAGTTTTGCAGAATTTCAAAAATCGGGAAAGCGGGTGCGTGCGCACTAAGTTTAACATTCTCTAGACTCGTGCCCGGGTATGTTTTAGTAACCAGACACACTAGCATTATTATCGCTCGTTCCGTACACTGGAAACCTTCCTGGAAATTTTTCTCGGCTCGTACCACATCACCTATATTGCTGGTAAACAGAAATATGAATTCTTCAAGTAGAATATGAAATATGCTTATCAAGACACGGCAAACTTAATGTATCATTAGAAAAATCATTTTATTATTACAACTGTTTTTATTTTGGTAAAGCAAGCGACGTGCTTTTGGTTGGTTTGTGAAAATGTAAAATATAAACAAACATTCATTCACAACCCGAAATGATGTGTAAGAAAGGCTTCACTGAAGAGAGGGGCTCTTACAGTAACACTTTTTAGAAATTTCAATTTTGAAATTAAACAGGTCTGATAACAGTAAAAAATTTGAAATTGAGTGAAATACATCTTTTTTTAAAGTTCTCGATTTTCTTACAATGTGAGGTCAAACCATGACGTAAATGTTTTTTTGTCAAATCGCTATTTAATGATTTCTATGGCTATATGTATACGCAACTTCTCAATTTTAAAATCGTTCAATATAATTTATGTTAAAAACATTGAAAAATGGCAAAAT